>WEIT01042009.1:172805-195462 GCA_013389985.1 Dryoscopus gambensis | reverse complement strand
TCTCTCCGCAACGGCCTGAGGGGGAGGAAAGTCGTGGAAAGCCCTGGCTGGGCGGTGAGCTGTGCAAGCGGGGGCTCCCTCCGAGGGCTGACTGCAGGGGGAATCCATGGGGTTTTTTCCTTTTTATGAAAAACCTTTCCCTTTTGACGAGCGCCCAGGGGGCTGCGCTGCCGGTGGGTGCTTTTCGAGGTGGGCGCTGGCGGGGCTGCGGGCCCCGCTGGGTGTGTCCCGGCCGGGATGCGTCTTAGTCCGTGCTTTGGTGCTGCGGCGGCTGCGGAAACTCCCATCCCTCCTTCCAGCTGGGATCCGAGCTGAGGATCCCCCCTGGTTTGGTGCCCCCCAGCTTTGCACAGTCAAACGCGCCCCACAGCAGCCCAGAGGCTCGGAGCTCTTGAAGGCCCAGGAGGCTCTCTGGCAGTGGGGTGGGGAAGGGCACTTTGGGGACGTCCCTAGCCCCACCAGGAGGATGGATACCGCTATTTTTTTAACCCGGGGAAGCTCCCTTTGCTTCAGGACAGGGGGTGCCGGGGCACTGGGTGCTGTGGCCTCTGTGCTGGGGAGCCCCGCAAGGCAGTCGGGCTCCTGGGGTGCAGCCCCTGAGCTCGAACCTGGAGGGGGGGGGCTTTGGAGAGGCTGGAGGGTGCATTGCTGGCGAAACAGAGGCTTCCACCAAGGCTGTGCACATCATTTAGGATTTCTCATGGGACCCCCATAACCCACATTTCTCCAGTGCTGGGTGGGGGGCAGGTGTACCCCCGTGCTGGGGCACTGCTGCCCATGGATGTGGTGTGTTTGCCCGGGGATTTGCCCGGGGCTGCTCCCCCGGCCTCTGCGGAGGTGTCAGCAGCAGGGGGGACAGGGACGGGGCACCACAAGGACAGGTCGGGGACTGGGTGTGGTCGGCGATTCTCTCATCACTGCCGAGATGAGCTGGGTGGTCTCAGCCCCACTGGCACATGCATGGAGTGAGGGAGAAGGGCTGTGCCATGCTCGGCTTTCCCCACTCCCAGGAGGTTGCACAGCTTCGGGTACAGGCTCCAAAGTGGCACTAACAGGCTGCATGTGCCGGGGGTGGGGTCCCTGGGCACCCACCCAGCGCCCGGCCGCAGTGCGGCCCCACTGCGTGTGGGGCATGTGGGGCTGTCCGCCAGCCAGGAGCCGTGTGAAGGGCGTGAGGCTCACAGCCTCCCCAGAGGAAGAGGGAAACAGAGGTGAAAGCAGCTCTGGTTTTCTGCAGAGCTTTCTCCCCTCAGCCGTGGTGCCTGTGGGTGCTAAAAGCTTTCTGTACCCAAGCAGGGGGACCCAGCTGCACTGATGGCTGCAGGGCGGGGGCTTCCCTTGCATGGGTGCTCCTGCAGGGATGTGCAGCCCAGCCAGGGAAGTTCATGTGATTTCTCCTGCTCACTCCATGGCATGAAACCGAACTCCCCCGGGGTCAGAAATCCCCCGGGGGTGGCCCTGCTCTGCCTTGAATTTTTCTGCAACGTGTCTCAGAGGGAGGGTGAAGGAGCCAGGCGGGGCCGGGCCTCATGGCTGGCCTCAGCTGACGCTCAGCGGTTCTTTCATGGCTGGGCTCCATTTTCCAGCTGTTTTTCTCCCTCTGTTAGCTTCCTCGGAGCAAATGGCACTGTTGGGGGACTTCCTCTGGGAGGGTGGGGAGAGCCCACACCGCAGTGGGTTGCAGTTATAAATGGTGGTGGTGTTAGAAAACAACCTGTGAGTTACCCTGGAAACCCAGCTGTGTTTGCTGGTCTCCAAGGATGTGTGGGACTGATGGTGGCCTTGATCGCTGCACAGAAACTCAGATAAAAGCTGCTGGGATCCTGTGGGGGCTGCCCAGCACCATGTGACAAGGGAATGTCCCCAGCAGCTGCTAAAGCTGGGGTGGCCCCAGGGCTCGGGGGCTGCAGGGAGCAGAAGGGACATCGCGGGGTGCAGCGAGAAGGCCCAGCCCTGCAGAGGATGCTCAGCCTGTTTCCACATATTCAGCACATTTTCCCCCTGTGGTTTCTCTTGGTACTGGCAGGAAGCTGTGCAGGGCCCGTCTGTGCTGCCCCTGGCCTGCGGGGCCCCCTCAGTGCCAGATTCCAAAGGCTCAGTGACCGCAGGGTGGCCAGCAAAGCCCCTCTCCCCAGTCTATCCTGCAGCACCTGGATTTCCCTCCCGTGGGCACCAAACCCACACCCCAGGAGGGAGCAAACCCTCCCTTAACTAACACAGCCTGCGGAGATGGGCTTTGGCTCATGTTGACCTCTCTATTCCCTTCCACAGCTCCTCCTTGCCCTCGCTCCAGTGATTTCCAGCTTGGGAAGCCATGGCACCCAAAGGGAAGGTAAGGGTGACCTCCGCGTGGCAGGGATGGGTCCTGGGGTGCCCCAGGGCAGGCCCCAGAGCTGGGGCAGTATCTCCAGCAGCAGCAAGGATGGTGGTGACGTGCGCGGACACCATGCTGCCCAGAGCCTGTTTACATTCCTGCCTCTGCAGCCAGTGCTGCCTGGATGCGATGCAGATGGGGGAAGTGCTGGGCTGGGGAGCAGGGACAGCAAGGAGCAAAAATCCTTTTGGGACCACAGTGGGATGGGGAAGAGAAGCAGGGCTGTGGGAAGGGGAGGAGAAGAGATGCTGCCCTGGGGATTTGGGCTTCTGATGGAGAAAAATCCCGCCTGAGCATGCTGCAAGGAGTGCAGCCCTGTTTGGGCCTCACCCCTCTCCCCAGCCTGGATTATTTCCCACTCCAAACTGGGGCTGGTGCAGTGTGGCAGCTGGGTGAGCAGGTGCTCCCCTGCAGCCAGGAAAACATCCCAGTGTGGGTGGAAAACCCTGCCTGGGTGGGCAGCTGTGGCTGGCCCAGCGCAGCCTGCCTGCTGGCAGGGGCGGAGTCCCAGCCCAGAGCCTCCCTTCTCCACTGCCGGGGCCAGGCTCTGCTTTCCATTCCCTGGAGAAATCAAGCAATTATTTCCTCCAGCCTTATTACCCAAAGCTTCCTGCCCAGCTGAGGCAGTGGTTGCTCTAGGTGGGGAAACTGAGGCACGGTGCAGGTGAACATTCCCCTGTAGTGGTCCAGGACCCCAGGCAGCCACAGGGTGGGAGCGAGTGAAGCCACGCTGGGAATTTTGCTTACACCCTCCTGGCCCCAGCGTGGCTTATTTTTAGCTGGGAGGTCCCAGACAGGCTGGGATGACTCAGAGGCTGGAGGAGGGGAGGCAGGAGGCCCCTGGCAGCTGAAACAGGATGGAGAGCGGGATGGGGGTATGAGGAGTATGCAGTGGGCAGGATGCTGTTTCCATCCTAACCGATGTTCCTGCACTTCCCCGGGGCTCATTCCCACAGAGAGTGCAGGGAGTGTGGGGTGATGCACCGAGATGAGCTCCTGCCTCAGTTTCCCTTGCCCCAGCAAGGCAGGCAGCTCATGCTTTGATGGCCCAGCAGGCAGAAACACAGCCCTGCTCCTCCTCTCCATTTAACCACGGCCAACATCTTGATGCCCCAATACCCTCCAGCCACCCTTGTTCACTCCTGCTGCCTCCAGGCACCTCCTCTGCCTCGCAATTTATTTCCATCTCTGCAAGGCATGTGTGCGGCAGCAGCTTGTGCCAAGCCAGGAGGGTCTGGGAGCTGCCGGGAAGCGGGGCTAAATCCAGCTCTCCCGATGAATCACCTGCAATACGATCTGTCCCGTGCCCGCCTGGTTCCCCGGAAGGGCAGCATTTCCTCGTGGTCCCTGCCACATGGGACACCACTGCCAGCAGCTCCTCCCAGGGGGCCTGTGGGATGTGCCCAGTTTCCCTCTGGAAATAGGAGAGAGGCTGGTTTGTTTCTGAAGGTGCTGGGTGGGATGTGCAGCAGAGCTGTTGTGCCCTGGCACTGGGATGGGACCCAGGGGCGCTGTGGGTGTGGAGCTGCCCTGAGTCCATCTCCTTGGGCTCATTCCTGGAGGCTCTTCCTGGGTCAGGGACACTGATGCCCATCTTCTCTGAGGATATGCTGGCTTTAGATGTCCGTGCTGGCAGCAGGCCTGGGCCTCTGTACAGCTCCTGAGGATCTTAAAGAAGCCGTGCTGCAGATCCTGATGAGCCCAGGGAGGTGCACACCCCCGGCTGGCACGTGGTACCAGGGAGGATGCTCAGTTTCCCAGGATGCTGACAGAGCTGACAGCCCCAGCTCAGCTCCCAGCTCTCCTGTTTCCCAGCAAGACCACTAAGGAAATGCTGCTGCTCAGTTCTTCCCACTCTGTGCCTCTGGTGGGGATGTATCCCACTTCCTTATGTGGGACCAGGATGGTTTCACATCTGCTTCCACCCAGGGTGGTGCTGATCTCATTCAGAGCCTGGCTCCAGGCTCCCCTGGGGTGAATTCACCTGGGCAAAGCCAGCCTGGGGAGGGGGATTTTGGTGCCTCCTTTTTCCTGAGGTCTCTGGACGTGTCATTCCTGGCTCCCTGCTGTGCAGCCTGGAAGTGGCAGAAGTTCAGATAGAAGTGGATCATGCCAACCGCCAGGATTTCTCAGGCTCTCAGGAAAGTCTTTCCCAATATCCAGGGTCTCTGCTCCAACCCCTTGGATCAGCCTGGGCCCCATGGGAGTGCATGCTGGGGCAGGACAAACTGTTGGCAGCTCTGGTGCTTCTCAGTGTTTTCCACTTAGCAGCCCATGATGACTTTGTGCCTGTAAATTTGTCTCCTTGCTTGGAGGCCATGCTGAGCCTGGGCATCCTCAACATCCGGAGTGGTCCCTTGATTGCAACAGGCAGCGGAAAATTAATTCCCTCTGTAGGAAGGCAGAGCAAACAGGAAAGGACGCAACTGCAGAGGAGAGCAGCTGTTTATGTTTGAGGCTGAGCTTTGCCTTGGGCAGCCTGAGCTGAAACGGATCTCACCTCAACCCTGCTCAGCTTCAACTGCTCCTTCCCCCATCCCACTGGGGCTGCTCCTTCCCCTTGTACCTTCTCACCTCCTTTCCCGTAGGTCTACAGGGGCTCGGTGAAGGATTTCCAGGGCTTTGACGCCAACCAGGATGCAGAGGCCTTGTACAATGCCATGAAGGGATTTGGTATGGATGCTCCTCCAGACTGACCCTTGATGTCCCCTGTTCCTTCGGTTGACCCTTGCATGGCTGCGTGTCCTGCATCCCCTCCCCTCTCAGATGAGTGTGCTACAGCTCTCCTGGTTTGCTTTCCTCCCTGGAGCCAGCTTGGCTCTGTCCTCCCAGCCCCAACTCCGCAGCAGCTTTGGGCACAGCAGGGTGGCTGTGGTGAGCCCAGCCACGGGCTATCCATGACTCCCGGTTGTCCCCACAGGCAGTGACAAGGAGGCCATCCTCGACCTCATCACATCCAGAAGCAACAAGCAGCGGGTGGAAATCTGCCAAGCCTACAAGTCCCTCTATGGGAAGGTAAAGCCAGGAACACACCCTGGTCCGTGCCCCCACTGCAGACACAAGTGGCCGTGGCTGCCACTACCCAGCAGGGACCCACTGCTCCCTGGACGGACTTGGAGATGCTGTGGAGCAAAGGGTCCCCCAGCCCCTTTCTCCCTCTCCACCAGGACCTCATTGCAGACCTGAAGTATGAGCTGACAGGGAAGTTTGAGCGGCTGATCGTGAGCCTGATGCGGCCCCCAGCTTATGCTGATGCCAAAGAGATCAAAGATGCCATCTCGGTAAGGGGTGGGCACCCCCCATGGCCCCTCCGAGGGCACCCCAGCCACCCCCACTGCTCATGGGGCTGTGTGTCTGTCCGCAGGGTGTCGGCACGGACGAGAAGTGCCTCATTGAGATCCTCGCCTCCCGCACCAACCAGGAGATCCATGACCTGGTGGCTGCCTACAAAGATGGTGAGGGTGGGGCAGGGCAGGGGCTGTCCTGTGCCCTCTTGAGCCATGAGAAGGGCCGAGGTGAAGAGATCCAGCTCTCCAGGCCTGACCCCTTCCCTTCCTCTTCCACCAGCCTATGAGAGAGACTTGGAAGCTGACATCGTTGGAGACACGTCGGGCCACTTCAAGAAGATGCTCGTTGTTCTGCTTCAGGTGTGTCCATCTGTCCAGCATCTGTAGGTGGTGGGTGCCTGTGCCCTGCAGGGCTGAACACGCCTCTTTCCCACAGGGTGCCAGGGAAGAGGACGATGTGGTGAGCGAGGACTTGGTGGAGCAGGATGCCAAGGTGAGGCTTGGCAGGTCACTGTGACAGGTGCTATCTGGGCAGGGATGGGGCTGGTGGCACTGGGATGATCTGGATTTAGGCCTGCAAAAGGTGGGTGGGTGCCAAGGGCAGGACCCTGAGTCAGGCTGTGCCACCTTCCCCTCCCACAAGGACCTGCTGGAAGCTGGCGAGCTGAAATGGGGCACAGACGAGGCCCAGTTCATCTACATCCTTGGCCGGAGGAGCAGGCAGCATCTCCGCCTGGGTGAGCATCACCTGCGAGCTCAGGGTGGGCTTGAAGGTATCTTGGCAGCTTCTCCAGGCATCTCCTTGCTCTCATCCCACAGTCTTTGATGAATATCTGAAGATTGCTGGGAAGCCCATTGAGAGGAGCATTCGGGGGGAGCTCTCTGGTGACTTCGAGAAGCTGATGTTGGCCGTGGGTAAGCCAGCCCCGCACGGGGATCCTGCAAAAATTGGCTCTTGGCCTTCCTGGTTGTGAGGGCTCGGCACCAGGGCCAGCAGGGTCCGGGCTGTGGCTGTACCTGATACCAGGGAGCTCAGGGAGACTCCTTCAGGGTGGGCGTTGATGCTGGATGTGGTTCCCATGGGGTGCGGGTACTCAGAGGTTGGGGGCATGGGTGAAGCTGGGTGCTGGCATCGCTCACCACACCTCAATTTCCCTGCAGTGAAGTGCATCAGAAGCACGGCAGAGTATTTTGCTGAAAGACTCCACAAGGCCATGAAGGTGAGTGAATTTCCTCTTCCCCACAGGACCCCCAGCACTGCAGGGAGCTGGCCAGAGGAGGGGTCCCCTTGCCACGGAGTGCTGCTGGAGAGCAGGGGGACACAGGTCCATGAAGGCAGGACTTACGTGACCTGGAGTCTCTGCCTTTCCCTCCAAAGGAGAGTTACTCCTTCAGAGTTACTCCCTACCAGGGCTGGGTAGAAATCAGACAGAGGGTCCCACAGGTGGTGGGCTGAGCAGAGTTGCTTGGCCATCCTGATGCCTTGAAGTGGCTACCTGGAAACAGAGGCTAGACAAGAATAAAAGAATAAAAGTAGGTATTTATTTGAAGGGCCTTCAAAGGTACACCCTGGGAGTGTAAAGCCTACAAGGGGCTCCACCGCAGATGGACGCTGGGTCAGGGGTTCTTCATACTTTTATAAATTTGGTCCATTTGCATATCAGGGTTAATTCTCCAGTTATATCAAGTTAATGATGTAATTGCCCCAAGAGTGCCCCTAATCTTCAGAGCAGTTTTAGTTTACACACTTTGGAGCCTGGGACAATCAAGGTGTCCTTGAAGAGCAAACCTAGAGAGGTTTGTTATGTCTAACCAGCATGAGAGAACAGTTGTTAACAGGCCACACGAAACTTCAGAGTTACACACTAGGCAGTACAGGATTTGAAAAATATAAACGTTAAAACCTAAGGCATCAATCCCAGGCTTGATGTGGGGCTGCTCCATTGCAGGGTCTGGGCACGAGAGACAACACGCTGATCCGCATCATGGTGTCCCGCAGCGAGATCGACATGCTGGACATCCGGGAGGTGTTCAGGACCAAGTATGAGAAATCTCTCTACAACATGATAAAGGTAGGTGCTGCGGGTCCCCGCTCACCCTCCAAGAGCTGCCGGTGCTGCCTCCCTCATGATGCCAGCGCCCCTGGGAGGGCTGTGCTGGGTGTCCATCTCTGAGGACAAGGTTCAGGGAGACCCCTCTCCACGAGCACATCCCATGGCACTACCTTGACTCTACCTACTGCATCATTCTCTGTCTCCATCTGCCTTTCCAGGAGGACACCTCTGGGGAGTACAAGAAGGCTCTGCTGAAGCTGTGCGGAGGGGATGATGAGTAAGACCACTTGTCACCCCCCCCTTTGTCCCTCTTCACCCCCTTGGTGCTGGGTACAACCTCTGGGTCAGAGCCTGGTGGAGCACCTGGACCAGCAGCACCCACAGTGACCGTGGTTCGGTACAGGGGGCCCTGTGGCCCCTCTGCATGGCCAGCCACGATGTCATGGTCCCTTCTTGGCACATGGGAGCCCTGCAGGGCAGGGCCAAACCCCTGGAGGGAGGATGCTCTGGTGGGGGACGTTGGGATTCACCACACATTTCCTCCCATTCCCACCCATCCAGCCCCACAGCAAGCACCTGGATCCTGCCCCTGCGCCCAGTGGATACAAAACACCCCTCATGGAGGGGCAAGGCAGGGTGAGGGGGGCTGCTGGCAGGTGCAGGGCCCCCATGGCTCACTGTCCCCTGTCCTTGCCCTCCCGTTGCAGTGCCGCAGGTGAGTTCTTCCCCGAGGCGGCGCAGGTGGCCTATCGGATGTGGGAGCTTAGTGCGGTCAAAGTAGAGGTCAGCACCCCCAGCCCCCTGTACCCCCTCTGTGCTGCCTGCCAGCTTGGGACCCCTGGCTGCTCCTCTCTGCCACGGGGCACGGCCAGCCCCACACCTCTGCTCTGCCTCTCGCTCCCCGGCTTCTCTCGATGCCATTCTCTGGTTTTGGGGTACGAGGTTGGCAGGACGAAATCCTGGCAGGGCTGGCTGCCCCCCGTGGGTTCCACTAACCCCCTCCTCTCTCTGAGGCCTTCCTCCCTTGGGGCAGTGGGTCCTGCATGTCTCTGCAATGCATCACGTGCAGCATCTCCAGTGCCCACCAAGGAACTCCTGCTCCCCAGGGTAGCCCAGAGCTGGCCAGGGCATGGCTGCACTATGGGGAGTGGCACCCTGCATGCAGCTGGAGCTCCCACAAAAGGGTGCTTTGGGATGTGCAGAAAAGCCACCCTGAGCCCTAGATGAAGAGTGTGAGGATGGAGATGTGTTTGGAGCTGTAAGGACACAGGGTAGAACTGCAGGGCAGGAGTGGGCACCTTTTCAGCAACTCCTCTTCTGTCTCTCAGTGACATGGTCAGCCCAGGCTGAGATGTCCCAGTGCTAGGGGAGGCAGGTGTAACACTGGGCAGGACACCGAGACTCCAGGGACTGTCTGTTGCTGTCTTCTTCCTGCTCTCTGCTGGTCTGGCTATGGTTTGCCCTTTAATGGAAGGGGTGATAGTGGTGGGGAGATCCTCACTGATCCCCAGGTGCTTGCACTAACACAGAACCTGCTTTGGCCTCAGCTTGCTGAGTGGCACCTTCCCTCCTCTCCATCCCTCCTCTCCACCCCTCCTCTCCATCTCTCCATCTCTCCTCTCCATCCTTCCTTCTCTCCATCCCTCCATCCCTTCCTCCCTCCCTCCCATCTCGGGAATGAACCTAAACCCCTCTGCATCCACAGCTGCGAGGAACCGTGCAGCCTGCAGGAGACTTCAACGATGACGGGGACGCACAGGTGCTGAGGAAGGCCATGAAGGGCCTGGGTAAGTGGGGACCATGAGTTTAGGCCTTTCCTGCTGCTCCTCAACAGCCCCTGGGGTGGAAAATCCACCCGGGCCCACACAGGGCTGCATGGAAACCCAAGAGGGAATAAAGAGATGGAGCTGTGGGAGCTCTCCACCTAGCCAGTTTGTGGGGGTGGCGATGTGCCCATGATCAGAGGTGACACGGTGACACGCTGGGCTCTGCTGTCATTGCAGGCACGGACGAAGGGGCCATCATTGAGGTGGTTACCAAGAGGAGCAACGCCCAGAGGCAGCAGATCCTAAAGGCTTACAAGGCTCATTATGGCAGGGTACTGCAGTCTCCATCCCACCCCGCTTCCTCCTTCTGCACGCATCCTGCCCCCTCCCCATGGAGATCAGCCCCTCGTTGAAATGAATCCTGCCCAGGGAGCAGTGGGCAGCTGGAGCACCCCCATGTGCCCGGGCATGACTCCCCCAAGGGAAACAGAGTTGTCACAGCAGCCTCCCACTCTGGGTGCCCCACCAGCCCCAGCGAGGGTGTCCCTTCCCCTTCACTTGCCCCATCCTTAATCCTGCACAGAGGACTCCAGAGCCAGGATCTCCCCAGAGTCACCCCCAACATATGACTTCAGACTGCCCCAAGGGTATTCACAGATGTCTCCAATCCCCACACGCTCCTCCCCTTTTTTCTCTCTCATGTTGCCTCAACTGGTCTGTCCCTGCAGAAGCAGCTGGGGACCGAACCCTCAAATACTTTTGCAGGACCTGATGGCAGACCTGAAATCTGAGCTGTCGGGCAGCTTGGCCAAGCTGATCCTCGGGCTGATGCTGACGCCGGCGCAGTACGATGCCAAGCAGCTGAGGAAGGCTGTGGAGGTAATTGTCACGCTGCTGGTATTGGTGGCAGCACGGGAGGACAAAGTGGTTTTCGCTGTGGCTGTACCTGCACTACTGGTGGCCTGGGGCTGTGAGTACCCCCAGCTTCACATGCCCCAGGGTCTCATCTCCTACAGAAAAGGAAAGATCAGAAAGCACCAGGACAAAGACCTGGTTTGCACTCAAGATTTGCTGGGAGCCCTCTTTGGCCTCTTTGCAGCCTGGCATGCTCAGCCAGCTGGTAGCCACCGGAGAGCCAGGGCAGGGGCAAACCAGTGACATGCCCTGCTATCCACCAGTCACACCAGTGGGACCCCACTAGCAGCGTACTCAGACACTTTCATGTTGGTTCCTACCAGCCCTTGGGGCCCTTTGCTGGACGCAGACTTTTGCCACATGATTACCTGGACCCCTCCTTGCCTGGCCTGGCACATGTCCCCATCTGGTGTTGGCACCTGCAGCACCCACCATGCCACTCTCTTCCAGGGGGCCGGCACAGATGAGAGCGTCCTCATCGAAATCATGGCCACGCGGAACAACCGGGAGATCAGGGCTATCAACGAGGCGTACCAGGAAGGTATGGCACAGGAGGCATGGGGTGAGCACCCAGGTTCTGGGCACACATCACGCTGCACAAGGCCCTTCCAGAGCCCAGGCAAAGTTTTGTCTCTGGGTTGGGTCCGTGGCTTGGTGCTGTGAAGGTCTGTTAGTCCCTCCAGCAGAGCGCTGGTCCTGGCCTCTCTCCATCACGGTGACATGCCCCAGGTCTGCCATCGATGTCCCCTTCCCTGAGAGCTCTTTCACAATGATCCTATTTCCTCCAGAGTGCCTGGAGCAAGAGGCTGTGCTCATGCTCAGGGCATTAGAGCTGCTGGGCTGATCCCCTCTTCCCTTGGCCTCAACACAGCAGATGGAGGCATCTGCTTCAGCCATGCTTCCCGTGGGCATCAGGAGCACAACAGGCACTGGTGGGTGGAAGCTGAGCTGCAGGCAGGATGCAGGACTCAGCCATGTCTTCTCCACAGCCTACCACAAAAGCCTGGAAGACGACCTGAGCTCTGACACATCGGGGCATTTCAAGAGGATTCTCGTCTCCCTGGCTCTGGTAAGGGCAGCCCTCACTGGGTCCTTTCCTCTCCCTGCCACAGGCAGTGCTGGGGGTCTAGAAGGACAGTGGCTGGAGAAGACAGAGCATCACTGCCTGGCTGGGCAGTGCTGCTGGACTCTTTCCCCACCTCGCTTGGGGCTCTCCCAGGAGATGTCCCCTCTCCAGCTCCATGATTTTTGTGTCCAACCACAGGGCAACCGTGACGAAGGACCAGAGAACCTCACACAGGCACATGAAGATGCTAAGGTAAGACCCATATTGGCAGTGCTCTTACGGGCTTTGTATTAAAAAAAAAGAGGATATTGCATGCCCTGGTCTGAAATTGACATTCTCAGGGAAGCAAATGCTGCTGGGCCAGGGTCTCTGTAAACTGCAGGGGGAGATGCCAGGTGAAATGACATGACACCCTTGGAGGTAAAGCTCCCATGCCTGATTCCTGATGTCCTCGGCTCTGCTGCTCTGTGCACGGGGACGGAGCCCCAGGGAGTTCCCAAGCAGTAGGCTGCAGCCTTTCTTGTGCAGAGCTGCCACTCTGGGGTTCAGCTGCACACACGGATGCTGAAATTTGGCACTTGAGCTTCAAACACAGCTTTGGGCTGGGCTGTGGCGAGACACAACTGGAAGGGGAAGGCTGAGCAGCCAGAAGCAGTGCAGGGGGTGTGGGGGCCCATTCTCTGGCTCAGCTCCTGGTCCCAGGAGACCTGGCACCCACGGGCTGTGTTCCCTGACCTCCTGCTCCTCCGGGCCACATCTTTTCTATATGGGGCTGGGACGATCTGTCCAGGGTCAAGCCTGGGCTCTCGCTTCCTGTCCTGTGCCAGCACCGGATGTTCCAATGCAAGGGAGAGCACCACCGCATTCCCAGCAGGGCTGCCGCCAGCAGAGGGAGTGGATGCTGCGCTGCCCGTGTCCCTGTCCGTGCACTGCCTGCACCCTGCCACACCCTCTGCCTGTACCCCTGCTGCATGTGCTGCTGCTCACCTCGCCCTGCTGCACAGAGAGAGCCAGGGATGACAAGCACAGGGACAAGCCAGCCAGGTGGCACCTGACCTGGCACCATGCTGTGTTTTGTCAGCAAAGCTGCCCTTCCCCTCGTCCCACTGCGCCTGGCAGAGGTGGGCAGGCTGGTGGGAGCCAGCCTAGAGCCAGGGAAGGATGCTCCCTGAGGAGCAACGGGCTGGCACCCAAGCTCCAGGGCTGGGGGAACTCACTTTGTTTGGCCAAAGGCCACCCTCCCAAGGCACTGGTGTAGAGGGGGAAGCAGGGGACCTGGGGACAGGTAATTTTAAGGGATTTTGCTAGACTTCCCTTGCTTTTTCAGGGAAGTATAAAGGTTGAGCAGCACCTTCTGACCCTGTTGTCTTCCTGTCTCTCTCTCTCTCCACCAGGTTGTTGCTGAGACCCTGGTGAGTGCCTGCCCTTTCGCTCCTCACCCTTCTGCCTGTTTGAGGGAATGCTGAGGTCCTGGGGTGCAGGGCTGGGCTGGGCATTGCAGCCCCACAAGTCAGGCTGTTGTGACCACATGGGCTGTGCTCTCTTGCTTGGAACTCTGGTGTCCTTGCTTCGGGATGGGGGACAAGGGGACAGATGGGACGTGCAGTGAGGGCGCTTCCCTGCAGTGTGGGGCAGGAGAGGGAGAAAGCCACCTGCCCTGCCCTTGGGGACCCAGCCTGCCCAGTGCCTGCACACAGGACCCGTGTTCCAGGCAGTGTGGGACTCGGGGCTGGCTTCCCTGGCTCCCCAGAAGTGGGAACTGGGGAAGGGGTGACTTTCTCCTTCAGTAGCCTAATGGGTGAGATGAGCACAGCCTCCCACTGACCCCCGCAGAGGAAGGGCAGCCGTTTCACCCATGGGCAGCACTGCTGTGGCCCAGGGTGGCTCCTGTGTCTGGCAGCTCTGAATTTCTTCTTCAGGTGGTGTTGGTCACCCCTGAAACATCCTCCACAAAGGACAGAAAAAGAGTCTTAATCATGAGCATTGCAGAGCTTTTTCCATAAAAACTGGAAAACATCTTTCTTAGAGATAGTGAGTGTGCAGCTTCACATCCGTGCAGAGGAAATGCCTTTTTTAGGGGGAAAAAGTCCCCATCTATTTTCTTGCTCATAAAAGGCCACCCTCTTTGCAAAAGGGTTTTAAGTCCAGACTGGCTGTCCCAAGAAGAGCTGTTTGACATCTGTGTCCCTCTCTGCTAAGTCCATATCTCTGCCTCCCTCTTCACTCTTTGTTCTCTCCCAGAAACTTGCTGATGTCTCCAGCAACGACTCCAGCGACTCCCTGGAGACCCGATTCCTCAGCATCCTCTGCACCCGCAGCTACCCCCACCTCCGCAGAGGTAGGATCACATTTCTCCATCAGCTACAGCACAAGTGCTCGGATTTGGGCTGGATGGGAGATGGGGAGATGGGGGTCCCCCCCAAGGCTGAGGTTGAGCCCTGTCTCCCCAGCTGTGGTGGGAATGAGGCAGTGGGAAGAGATGGTATGGCCTGGCATTTGAGGTGGCTTGTTGAAGTCACCAAAGCCTGCTCTGGTCCTACCTGGTCCAGAAATCTCCACATCTGAGGCTTGAGTCTCCTGGGTGCCCAGGGCTGGGACGGAACAGCTCGGCAGTGACCCTTTCCTCTCCCCCATCCCCAGTGTTCCAGGAGTTCATCAAAATGACCAACCATGATGTGGAGCACGCCATCAAGAAGCGGATGTCGGGAGATGTGAGGGACGCCTTTGTGGCCATCGGTCAGTGCTCCCTGCGGACAGGGCTCCCCACGGGGCAGGCAGCCCCTTTAGCCATCACTGCCAAGGCAGTGTGGCAGCAGACTGCTGCTGCCGTTGGCCACGGGGACTCCCAGTGGGGCATGGGGCTGGGGCACTTGGAGAGTCCCTGGAGAGGGCCAGGCCCGCACCCTCGTACCAAGGAGGGCTTGTGGCTGACGCGGTGGTGCCACAGCTCCTTGCTGTGATGTGTCCCCTGGGCGCCATGAGCCCACTTCCCCTCCCCTCTGTGTGTTGCAGTCCGCAGCGTGAAGAACAAGCCGGCTTTCTTCGCTGACAAGCTCTACAAGTCCATGAAGGTGCGGGCAGACCCTCCTGGGGCTGGGCTAAGGGAGAGGGCTGTGCTGGGATTCTTTGGGGCTCTGTGCTTTAACCCCTTAACAGGGATGGGATTTGTCCTCTGGCTGTCCCTGAGGGAGTAGGGAGGGCTGGGCTCAGACCAATAGCTGGGGTGAGCAGGAGATGTGTCCAGCTGGACAGCAAGTCTGATATATGTCCAAGGAGAGATCATAGAACATTTTGGGTTGGAAGGGACCTTTAAAGGTCATCTAGTCCAATTCCCTGCAATAAGCAGAGACGGACATCTTCAAGACTGCTTAAGGCCCCATCCAATCTGGCCGTGGATGTTTCCAGAGAGGGGGGATCCCCCACCTTTCTGGACAACTTGTGCCACTTTCACCACCCTCATTGTAAAAAATTTCTTCCTTATAACTAGTCTGAATCTTCTCTCTTTTAATTTAAAACCATTACGCCTTGTCCTATCACTAGAGATCCTGATCAAAAGTTTGTCCCCATCTTTCTAAAGCCCCTTTTAAGTATTAAAAACGTCTCTCCAGAGCCTTCTCATCTTCAGGCTGAACAACCCCAGTTCCCTCAGCCTTTCCTCACAGGACAGGTGTTCCAGCCCTCTGATCATTTTTGTGGCCCTCCTGTGGGCCTGGTGCCCAGCTTGGATTGTGCTGGAGATGCCAGGTGCATCTGTGAGCCCCGGTCCCTGCAGGGCTTTTTGTTCAAGCTTCCCCCTTGCAGGGTGCTGGCACAGATGAGAGGACCCTGACCCGGATCATGATTTCTCGGAGCGAGATTGACCTGTTCAACATCCGGGGCGAGTTCATAGACCTGTTCGACAAATCGCTGCACCACATGATCGAGGTGAGGGGACAGGAACATCCCTGCCTGGCTCATCACCTTGTCTGGCTGAGTCCTGGCCCTGAGCCCTGAGGGGACCTGAGCCACGAGCAGCTCAAGGGCTGAGCATCACTTGGGGAGGGGGAACCTGCCCCCAGCAGCCCCAGTGTTGGCTGGTCTGGCTGTAGAGAGGATGCGCTGGCATCTTCCCTTGCTGTAGGGATACCTGCAGGGGGTCCAGGACATGGAGCTGTGCCTTCCCTGTGCCCGGCACCTTGAACTGGGCTTCCCCAGGGCTGGTTCTCTGACGTGGCTCTCCCTCTTGCAGAAGGACACCTCTGGCGACTACCGCAAGGCTCTGCTGGCCCTGTGTGGCGGGGAGGACTAGGTGGCAGCTGAGGCCCTTCATGTCTGAGCCAGCACACAGCCACTGCCTTGATGTCACCACAGCTTCGGGGGCTTCAGGGGATGCTCAGTCCCCTCCAGAGAACAACTCACTTTGCGCTGGAAAGCAGCACCACATTGCAAGCAGGGGAGTCTCGGGGAGGGGAGCAGAGGGGTCTGGGTAGGGAGATTGGCTGTCTTGAAGCAAAATAATTCATACCCGAACATGCCACTAAACCAAGGAATTTACCCAGGTGGAAAAGACAATTTTAAATCTGATAAATAAAACCTCACTGTTGCTGACCCTGGGGCGAGAGCAGTTGATTTACTGGGGCAGATTTGGGTGGGACAGAGGAGCCTTGGTGTCTCCTTGCTCCCGTAGGCAAACTCGGGCAAGAGCCCTGCCCCAGCTCCAGGGAGGGCCCTGAAGACACCACAAAACCTCTCTTGAGCAACGCTTCTGCTGAGAAAGGGGCTGAAAATGCATGTGGGGCTGGCAGCAGTGCAGGGACTTCACCAAGAGCTTCACTTTATGCCTCTGAAAATCCCCGGCAGGGTTCATGCCGGTGTGCGGATGATGCTTTCATAAACCAGAGATACAAATCAGACTTGATGGCATCCATCCGTCCTCGCACGCGGTTTCCTGTGCTTTCAAGCTGCTGAAGAAGCAGTCGAAAGGCACATGCCATAGAGGCTACACCCCCAAACAGTTTGTTTGCACTTCCCCCAACGCTCAGGAGAAAAGAACTGGAATTTCCAAAAGCGGGAAATTCCAGCACTTTCAATTGTTTCCAAGTCAGAACAAAAAGTGGTGAATACCCAAGTCTTCCTCAGAACAGCTGGGTGAGGAAAGCTTCACCTTCAAAATATCAAAGCAGCATTAGGAATAATAACACAATATTATTACAACACTTCAAAACCAGCTGAGGTCAAGAAGCAGCAACATGTAGAGACAAACCAGGGAAGCTGAAACAACTCAGCTGGGTGTTATCCCACTAAAAATTCCCTTGATGCCTTCCTGTAAAACATCCCCTTGTAACAAAATAACCTTTCTTGAGGGAAAACAGTCTGGCTGAAGCTTTTTCACACTCCCCACAGTCCCCACAGAGATTTGGGTTCATCTATCTTGGCCCTGTGTGTAAGTAGGATTGGGCATCCCTGTCCAAATACCATCTGGCAGGCTGAACGTACCCCACACCTGCAGCAGCCTACGGGTCACCTGCTTGGCCAGGAACCTGCTGCAAAGACTCTGAGCAGCTGAAGAAGTTGTTTTGAAGGGAGGATGTAACCTCAATCTTCATCTGCCAGTCTCTTCCTGAGGCTCCGCACTGCAGCTCTGAGCTTTGCAGCGGAGGCTTCTGGAGACGAGGGGTGGCAGAGCCTGAAGGGAGCAGAGCTGGCCACCTCCCTGCAGCTGGGAACAGGGCTCAGGGACCTGGCTGCAGTGCCCAAGGAAGTTTCGAGGCTTGTGTGGCAGCCCATCGCGCCTGGGAGAGCCAGATTTGGGGCAGTGGAGCCCTGTTCCTCCAGAGCAGGGGGAAATCCTGCTCAGCGTTAGCACAGGGCCGCAACACGTGAGCCATCATCTGCTTCCTTCTTGTTGCCAGAACACATGCTCGAGGGGTTTGTACAGGGGGGTGTTCCCTGGGGACAGGTGTAAACACTCCAGTGAATTTTCTGGCTGTACCAAGATTGCTATAAGCGAATGGTCAGAGATTTCACCACCCACAGCCAAGATGTCTTGGAGTGGCACAGGACAACAACTCAGCCCCTCACGGCCGGTGCCCAGCCCGGCTCAGGGTGATGCCACCACCAGGAGGACTGGCTGACGAGAGCACACTGGTGCCAAGGCCAGGAATTTCCCTGGTGCCTGCTGCAGGCTGGTCCTACAATGCAGACAAGAGAGCAGAGTCTCACAATGCTTGGGGACAGGAAGGGACAGTGAGATGGGGTTTCCTCCTTGGAGCAACTCCCTCTCCTGGAAAAGTCCTGCAACCAAAAAGCCTCTGTCTTGCCCCAGTGCCATAGTAATCCATCTCCTGCAGCAGCTGCTGCTACAGCTGGAGCAGAAAACAGCCAGTGGTATTATAATTGCTGCAAAGACTCGAGCACAGTCAGGACCCTATTTGAGCACAGGGTATTTCAGCACCTGCCCCATGCTGGGGTTGGGTCTTTGTCCTACAAAGAACCACAAACTGGTCTGAGCTCAGCAGAGCTACTCATCCTAAGGCAATGCCAGGAGGGTGACGGGATCTTGGGAAGCACTAATATAGTCTTTGGGACTCACTTAAAAAGCAGCTTCATCCCTATCCCTGTAGTGTCCCGGTCTCCAGAGAAAATACACTTCATAGCACCACTGTCCGGGAACACCTCTGCTCCATCCACTGGCTCCAACCCACCCAGTCCGAGAGCAGTTGGTGAGAAATCTCAGGCCTAACCTCTGTGATCAACAAGGAGGTGAGCATTTCAAGGAAGGCTAGGGAAGGAAGGGGGAAGAATTAGCAAGGCTGTGAACAGGGACCTGGAGGCAGGCCTGCGCTGGCCATCCACGCTTTAGCTTTCAGGACTGCTGCAGGGAAGAGCCTGGGATTTACACTTTGCACATTGACCAGCAATGTTGGGGGCAAGGGCTCACTTCCAGGCAAAGCCAAGGCCAGATTTCACAGGTTGCAACATCCAGAAAACCCCATGAGCCCATGTTTGCTGCGCAGAGGGCCGGACCTCTGCTCTGAGTCAGCCACTGCAGATCGTCTTTCCTGCCAGCCCCTGGAGAGGAGGAGCCACAGAGGCAGACGGGTTGTTGGCCTTAATCCCTAACACAGTGCGAGCCGCTTCCACCCCACCTGCTGTCCTCCCCTTCCTCTGAGGGGAGAACCCCAGCCTTCAGACTTGAGAGGTGGCCGAGGTTTCTTTCTTCAGCTCTTCCTCTTCCCAAGCCAAAGGAGGAAGCAAGAGTCTTGCTCCTCATATTCATGTGCCCTCAGTGCCCAGCCTGTTACCCGCAGTGAGCTGGGGCTGGGGAAACAGCTGAGCTCTCCAGGACTGTTGCCACTTCTCTGGAGCAGCTCTACAGGACATGATGACTGCTGCTGAGCCCTTTTCTCAGGCATTGCAACTGGATGAGACACAGCCTGGGGAGAGAGGAAGAGGGGAAAATCCCCTCTGTGCTTATTGCGAGTTTTATACATTGAGACTCCAAATGATTCAAAGCATAAGGCATGCAAGGAAATCCTCTGAGCAATCTGGGGCCCACAGTTTTTGGCATATCCACTATGGGACTGCACCAGGTCCCACCATAACCCATCCTCTCCTGACTGTGGAGGAGAGAGAGCATGGCAGGAGGTCATGATCTCCTGTGAAGTGGGTGACACTGAGTCCAGCCTCACATGCCAGAGGCAGAGGAAGAAGGGAGCCCTCATTCAGCGAGAGGGTAAACCCAGCAAAGTGAGCGCAGCCCAGCATCCCTGGAAAGCCAGGGTGTGATCTAACCCCCTGTGAAGGCAGGGTACTGCAGAGGCTCGGTGCAGCAGGACTGCTCCCCAGTACCTCCCTTCTCTCCTATCTTGATCCCTTCCACCCTGCCTTCTGCCCTACCAGCAGCCGACTATCCCAGACTCCCTCTCCTGCCTCTCCCTTGCCCTCCATCCCAGAGCCCTCCCATCCTGCCAGGTTAATTTGAGTTTCTGATTTGCATAAGCAGCAGATCACAATGTTCTGGAAATCCCCTCCTGCAGCCAGAGCTTCCTCCCCACTCTCACAGCGTCACTGTCGGCCTTGTGCTTCCTTTCGCCGCCGGAGCACTGGGACACGTCCGACCAGCACAGCACAAACAGCAGGTCCCAGCTGCTGATGCCAAGAGGGATCCATCGGCAGCCCCCTGTGGAGCTGAGCCCATGAGTGGCCCTGGAATACTGTGCCAAACCAGCTGCATCCGCTGCCTGCTCTGCTCCCACTGTGCCCCAGGGCCAGCTCCAGGCACAGCCACCCATGACAGCCAGGTCCTGGCTGGCCCCATTGCCCCATCAGGGTTCAAGTGAGCTCCGTTCGCCCAGCAGCGCAGAGGGCAGGGGGGATTTTTTAGGCAATGGGAGCTGCTGGGCCAGTTCCACTTTGGATTCACACCACTGGGCCCACCCCGCTCACTCCAGAGTGGGATCAACTTGAACGAAGCCAGACCTCATCTGAGACAAGCAGGACCTAAGGACAGGGGAGTTCCACCACCCCGCACCCACAGCCTATGCTTCTTCTCAACCCGTTTCCCACAGCACAGCAGCATCTTCACCAAAGTGAGCTGCCACTGAAGGTGCTGAACCCAACTCTCTGCGCCAAAAAAAACACCCCTAGTATGACAACGTGTCAGCTGTGAACACACCCTCACAGCCACACAGGCGTGCTCACAAACCACAGCTGCCATCAGGGGAGTTTTCTCCCCTGGGACCATGGCAGGACCAAAGGAACGAGGAAGGACCAGCAGGACCAAAACCCTTTTGTTTTCATAGTGAAATTCATGCTGGTGTTTGGGCCAGCCTGAGCTGGCAAGCTCAGGTAAAAACACAAGGAGCCGCTGGCTAGAGGGGTGGACAGGGACTGGGTGAGGGCATGCCATCCACGGGTTCCCAGGTGCAGGCAGACCCCAGACCTACGGCTCCTCACCCTCCTGCCCAGCACTCACACTCCTGCCATCCAAACCAGACGGACTAAAGCCGGGCCCTCTTCAGGCCTTGCAGTTCACACCTGGCAAGTGTAGACCAAACGCCCTGCCAGGTACAACTGTACCTGCTGGCAAGGAGCTGGGGAGCTGGAATCAGCCTCTAGAAAATAGAAACATATAAAGCCTTGGTGTTTATTCCAGCACCAGCTGGCTCCAGCCTTGGTTCTGACCGCCAGTTCTCCTGGTGGATGGTTTCCAGGGATTCTCTGCAACCCGGGAAATCCATCACCTGTGCACCTCCATCAACAGAGCCAGCTCTTCCCTACACCTCTGGGAAGATGCATCCTGTTCTGATTCCAGATAGGGACAAGGATGAGATGGAAATACACATGGAACAACAATGCCTCTTGCCAGATGCAGCAGTTTCTCTGAGAAAAAGCACGTGTTTGCAATCCCAGTGAAGTTGCCCAGAAACCAGGCAAGGAAAATGATGTAACGAGGCTCTCCTGTTGTCCAAAATTGAATCACAGCCTCCATGACAGCCCCCCCACACCCCTTTTGCTGACTAATACCTGACATGACGGGCCCCTGGGAGGAATGGCACAGGAGAGCCCTTTAAGTGGTGCCTGGCTCCCTATCAAAACCACACGGAGGCTGTCTGGGACCTCCATCACGGGGAATTCCCCTTCTCCATGCCTAAAAGTAAGCTCAGCTGGGCCAGCCTTCCTGCATTTGGGGATCACAGGCACAGAGCTCTCACTCCCCCCAAGCCCCTCCAGGACCCAGCCTGGTGAGTAGCGTGATGATTTTTTCGGTGCATTTCGGAGAATGCCTAGGATGGAGTGAGGGGAAGGCAGGCAGCTTTTGGGGTGTTGCAAAACTGAAGCACCCCTTTTGCTCCTCACAGAAATAAGCAGGGTTTCGTTATTTCATGCAGGCTGAGGCATTAACTTATAAACAAAGTGTTTTCTGGTTCTGCGGGACTGCATTTAGCTTTGAAGACAGGTTTTCTGAGGGTTGATAGAACAGCACAGGGCCTCTTGCTGGGGTAAAACAAGACTTTCAGGGAACAAAAGGGAAGATGTTGGGCGTGTGTGGGGTCTTGCTGGCTCATCTGCAGCTGAGACTTCAGACATGAGCACAAAGAGGACATGAGGGTCCCACCAGTGCCGAGCAGCCCTAACCCAGCCAGGCTGCCAGGCTGACGTCCTGCTGCCAGTGAAGGGCAGTCAGGAAAAGGAGTCTGTGGGGTTTTAATTTTTACAACCCAAACCACCAAATCCCCAAGAAGTGGTGGAGCTGTGTGAATACGGCCGAGCAAGAAGCCAGGACTGGGGCAGCTCCAGTGAAGGACCTCGATGAACCCAGCACCAGGTCACCTAAGGAGGACGTGTCTGGAGTAAAAGCAAAGAGAAGCACAGTTGCTTACAGCGGGATTTCTTCGCTCCTTGTTTATTGCTTTTATTTATACATATATTTAATAAAAACCCACCACCTTCTCCTTGTGGCAAAACCAACCGAAGAAAGAAAATCAGGTAGCTGCAGAGCAAGTCCTGGAGAGCAGAGTGAAACCAGGTGTTCCCTGTGCTTGTTGCTCCTCTGGCTGATCTCGGTGCTTCATGACGGCACAATTCCAGCGGCAGCACAAAGGAAAAGGATCCCCGGAATACACGCTCTGTTTAGAGGCTGGAATTTCCTCATTTAACATTAACTCGGAGGCTCGGTGGGGAATTCTCCCTGCCTCGGAGGAACGTCAGCCTCAGCTGGCCGGCAGCACCACCCTCCTCCTTCCCGGAGCCGAGGCCACCGGAGCGGCTCAGCACAGCTTCCCCTCAGCCACTGCTCCTCCGCACCGGGGGTACACGGGGAGCCCCCCTCGGCCCCGCCATTTTGTGCCTCCACAAGCCGGGGGAGCCGCTGCAGGGCTCGGCCTCGCCGCCGCCCTACGAGCGGAACCTCCCACAGGAGGAAGGCGCAGGCCGGCTGATGCCGCCCCTCAGAGCCCCACTCAGCCGGGCGGGACCGCCGTGCTCCCCCAGGGAACCCGACAGAGACAGCGACAACGGCTCCGCCATGACGGACACCGTCCACCCCACCGCCTCCCCCTCCCCTTTATAGCCCGCGCCGCGCGCCGATTGGCTGAGCCTCCTGCCCGTCAGGCTGGGAATTTCCCGGGGGCGGGACCAGCCCCGGTGCTGGTGGCGGAGCGGAGGGACCCGGACCGAGACCCCGACCCCGATCCCGACCCCGATCCCGGCAG
>WEIT01042009.1:155473-172564 GCA_013389985.1 Dryoscopus gambensis | reverse complement strand
TCCCCCGGCGCCCCGGGCGGTGCTGATGCCCCGGGGCGGCCCCGCTCCTCCCTCGCCCCGCCTTGCACAACCGCGGCGTTTCCCGGGGCCCACGCGTCTGCCTCCCGACTGTCCCTGGTTTGCGATCCCCCCCGGGCAGGGCCGGAGCGTGTGTCCCCTCCGGGGGTCTGCGGCGGCCATGGCCTCAAGGACCCTCCTGTCCGTGCTGTTTTCTTTTCTCTTTGACTTTTTGCTTCTGGTCCAGCCGTGTGTGTCCGCATCGGATGCGGATCTAGAGGCTGGAATAGCTGGAGCAGGGACGGCAGCATCCTCCTCTTTTGGGAGGGAGGCACAGCTTGTCTCCCCGTTTCCCCTCCCTCAATTCCATGCTAGGACCCCCGCGGAGGGCAAAGAGAAAAAAAAATTAAAAAGATGCTGCCTGTCACTGCTGCTTTTGGGTGAGAATAGCTCCAGGTGGGACTCACAGGGATCTGCATCCTCTCAGAGATCCGGCTATCCTATTCCTGTGTCCCTGGCGCACAGGTTGCCCCCTGTATCAAGAAGTCAAATGCAGCCTTTTCCCTTGGGCTAGTTATTCCCACCCACTTGGATCAGTTCTTCCCATCGCTTAGGTGGGTTATTCCCACTACTTGGGGGAATGGGAGCTGTTCTGCTGCCACAAGCTCTTTTGGAGTGCACATTTCATGAAGAGCGCTGTCAGCTGAAGCGTTCCGGAGACTGGACTTTGGGCACTGGGATGAGTTCTGGAGACAGGAAGGCTCCAGCCGGGCACGTCCTTGAGAGCTGTCTCTGTGGTGAGGTGAAGTAAGCAAGAAGAAAACAAGAGAGGCTTTTTGCTGCCTTTGGCATCGTTCCTGGCTCTGCAAGAAATCCCACAACGCCCTTTGGGCCCGACCTACGCCGAGCAGACCTATTTAGCACAGGGCCGTGGGCTGTTGCTTGCCAGCAGCTGGTACAGAACTCTCGTAGGTGGAGGAAACCGAACCATCTACTCTTGTGGCATTGCAGATTTTGTTTTAAAGCAGCAGTCCTTACACTTTGGGTGGCACTTCGCTGGTGTAGCTTTGTGGTACCACTGTCTGCTGCCACTTGGTTGTTGCTGGCTGAAGCACGCCAAGCTGGACAGGAGTAGCTTGAAAGCAAGGAAAAGGCGCCAAGGAAAGGGGTGGCTGTGCCTTGTTCTGCTTTGGAGTGCTGTGACAAGCAGCCATGATGCTGCTGAGCTCTGCAGGGAGAAGTGGAGCAGGCAGGATGAGCCAGATGTCTTTGCAGCAGAAGACAGGGTCTTGCATAAATCCCCCACCCCGTGCTGCCAGGAGAGCACCAGCACCGTGCCTGGCTGCATGTCCTGCCTGCTTCCAGCTTGGGCCCACCCTGAGGAGCTCTGCAGCTGTGCGTGGTTACCCGTGTTTGTAAACCTGGGAGACCCAGGGAAATGCTTTATTTTCTTTGTGAGCAGCCCCATCAGAAGCAGGTTGTTTCGTTTTGTGAAGCCTCTTCGGGAGGTGGGTTTTTGATGCGAGAGTGGGATTTCTGGCTAGGGGACATCTTTAATACCTGCTGTGTTTTGAGTAGGACTCTTGCCTTTCCCACCCTCTCTTTGTGGCTAAAATGGCTGGAAAGGAAAACACTGCAAGTGGAGGTTCAGACCTTTCCCTTTGAGACCTGAGCCTTGCAATACCTGCTTTTCTCTTCTTTTGTTACTCCCAGCCCAGTGGACTGCAGTGCCCAAAAAGTCTCATTATTGCTGCCTCCTAAAGCCAACTCCACTTTTGCCTTCCTGCAAATGAGACCAGTCCAGCAGCCCAGGAATGGTTGTGCATTGTCTGGGGAGCTGCTGGAGCTCTGTAGAAGAAAACCAGTCTGGGGGGCTACAGTGTTTTCCAGTGAAATGATCAAACTGATCATTTCCAGTAAAATGATCAAACAAACAAACAAAAAAAAATCGTTCCATGGTGTCTGTCTCAGTGGCTTTTGCTTTCCCTCTGCCGGGGATCCAGCAGCCCCAGTCATGGGAAAATTATGCTGGCAGCCTGCAGGGATTTGCTTTCACCTCCTGTGATCCTGGTGCGGAGGAGGCTTCCTGTGAATGTTGTGCACTGGAGTAAGGAAAACCCCCTTCTCCTTAGGGCTGGGCCATCACAGGATGGGAATTGAAGGGCTGCCAAGCCTGCAGCTCTGAGAGGCTGCTCCCCACCCTGGGGTCCCTGCCCAAAGCAAACCCCCAGCAGTGCCAGCCCCCTCCTGCAGAGGATTCACATCCTAAGCCTTGGTATCTTCAGTGTTCAGTAATTTTGAAGTAGGAATCACATCCTTCTGCCACTTCTGCGTGGCTGGTTGCTGTGGCAGTGATGCGTGTTGTTCTGGGTGACAGCGGTGACAGCTCCAGCTCACTCCCAAGCCACAGCACAGCTATTTAAACACCACTCCGCTTTCATCTTTGCCCGTGAGTCTCCCCTGCCCACTCACACTCTTATTCTCTACTGTTGCTGAGTTGCCATAAAAATTTGCCACCTAAAGGTCTTGGTGTCCCACGTAGAACCAGCAACGCCCACGGGTGCCCATCTGGCAGTCTCTGACAGCAGCTGGGCACGGAGCCAGCGAGCTGCAGCTGGGCAGCCACAGTCCATGCCGGGCCCTCAGCCCCCAGGGCTGCAAAATGCTGTCAGATCACCTTAGGAACTGTTGGCTGGCAAAGAGGGAAGTGTTTTCTGGTTGTTTGGTGGTTTCTGCTGGAGTTTGTGGTAGTCGTGTTTTCTTAGTGTATCTAACCACCGTTAGGTGCTGGTCTGTGGTCCCTTCTCTCCTCCTCTCGTGTTTTTATTGAAATGAGATTTCGCACTGTAAATCTCACCTGTCAGAACTCTTTAAGGAAAAAAAAACACAACAAACCAAGACTGGAATCAGTGACTTGGTCTGTGGTCCCCAGGGTGACCTCTCTGTTCAGCGGCTCCTTGCAGCAACTGGACTGTGCCTCCACTCCAGGAAAACCCACCCTGTCCCTGGTGATGGCCTGGAATGCTGTGGAAACCCCTCCCTCTTGCTGGCTATTGTTTGCTGGTGAATTTGTGGCTGGTCTGTGCTTCCGTCAGCTGGAGATAGTCCAGTTCCTCTCCCCAGCTGTTGTTTGAAAACAGCTCCTGTGGTCCCTTTGCTGCAATCTCCCTGATAGGGTACAGACCTTGAGTAGAAAAGTTCTTGATAGAATTTTGAGAATAGGGAATATCAGGGGTTTTCAGTGGCTCCACCCGGCTGGGAGAATACAGGATCACTGTGAGTGAGCTCTGCTGTTTGGCAGGGTGGTCAGTGCAGCTGGACTGTGTTTGAGGGATTCCTGCGGGGGTGCACAGGGGACAAGGACCTCCCATGTGCTGTGGGACAAGGCAGAAAACCTCCAGGTTTGGGATCTGGTGTTAAGAGAATGAGGACTGGTATTTCAGGCTGCTTCCAAGCCACATGGGGAGATGATACCACAGAAGAGGGCAGCTCTTCCCTCTTCTTCCTCCTCTCCCTACCTTCCCTGACACACACCTGGGCTCGTCCCGGTGCAGGATGCAGATGCCCTGCAAGATGGTCACTGCAGGGTGGGTTTGGCACCCAGCTCCTCCCAGAGCCCCAGGCCTGGAGCAGGATGTGGTGACTGGACAGCAGTGAGAAGCAGGCTCGGGTCCCCAGCCAGCCTGTGACGCCATCCTTGTCCTCTGCCGGGCTGGCCGGGCAGGTAGCCTGGCCACAGGTGATGGCAGTTCCCAGCCACGAGGGTCCCACTGGGCTACGTGCTGGGCTCATCCAACCTGGCCTTGAACGCTTGCTGGGATGGGGCAGCCACAGCTGCTCTGGGCAGCCTGTTCTGGTGCCCCACCCCCTCACAGTCAAGAATCTCTCCCTAATACCTAATCCAAACCTGTCCTCTATTTAAGACCGGCTGTGACAGTGCTGCCATCGCTGGGACCCACAGCTCGGAAATGGCCCTGGTTTTTCCACAGCTTCCTGGCAGCTGCTCTGGGCACCAGGAACAGCCTCTCCTCAGCTCACCCCGCACCACCACAGCTGGGCAGCTCCCAGTGGTCACCACTTCCAGCTGCTTGGGACAGGGTCACTGGCTCCCCACAGGGGGCCAGAGGCAGTGGGGGGCTTGGCAGCACCCACAGAGCAGGAGGATGGTGAGACCCACCAATGCATCTCCCAGAAGCAGAGTACTGCTGAGGCCAGGCCTAATTCCCTGTTGCTGAGGCAGGTGTTAATTGCTGCTCCAGTTGTGGATGCTGCCAGGTGGCAGTTGTCATCTGGAAAGTCCCAGCCGCTCCCTGGCAGGCAGGTCATCCAAACTGGAGATTGGCCTGGATCACTCATGGCATGAGCATTAGTCTGAGGTTGAGACAGTTTCGGGTATAGGTTACCCCCTTCCCCTTTCAAAATGCCTCCTCTCAGCCCCCTCCTGCTCACCAGCTGTCTTGGCTAGGAGAAGAGCACTTTGAGGTGCTCCTGTTGTGCCCGCAGGCAGCACCCCAGCTGCAACTGGCACGGGAACCTTCTCAGCTGCTGCTCTGCTCCATGTTAGAACAAGCTGGCATCAGCGGGGATAGTTCTGATACGCTGTGCTGTGATTCACAGCAGCTGCCTTACCCCCACAGGAGATGGGTGAGACCTGGAGCCAGGATCCTGCCCGGCTGTCCCAGGCCAGACTTCAGCAAGGGGGAGGCCTTAGGCCACCCACAAGTGCAAGGAACTGGAAAAGCAAATAGCACACTGCTTGCAGGTGTTTTGCCTCCTTAGACTTTGCTCCTGGCCCGGCACCTGCCCGGGTGTTCCCTGTGCCCAATTCCTGCTGTGCTCCTGGCACCCAGTTTTTCTGGCTGAGCCGGAGGACAGAGGGAGTCCCTGCTTGGCTCCTGGGGCTCATCCCCCAATACTGCCCAAACTTCCCCCCCAGCTGCTGGTTAAGGCTTTTGGAGTTGCAGGCACTGCCCCTCCCCAAACAGCCCCTCGCAAGCCTTTATGCACCCCAGAAATACCATATGCTGAGCGAGATGCCCTGGTGACAGTGCCCAGGTTTGCACTGGCCTGGGTGGATGCTCCTGGGCTGGGTCTCCGTCTCTCCTGGGATGCAGCAACCAGGGGTTGCAGCCTTCTCTGTGACTCCAGTGCCCTGCACGGGTGAGAGCCAGCCCCAAGTGGGGCTGCTGGTGATGCCTCCTCGTGTGACAGTTCTCATGGCCATGAGTCACCCCGACACATTTGCCCCAAGCAGGGCTGTAGGGGGAAGTGCCTTCACCTGGGTCACTTGTTGGCTGGCTGGCTGGCGAGCAGTGAGGCACCAGCACAGCACCCCAGACCTCCATACGGTTGGGACCAGGGGACTGTGGCATCATCTGGAGCCAGAGCAAGGTGACACCGTGCTCCATTGCCTTGCAGGGATGCCTGGCTGGGAGGTAGGCGACTGAACAGCAGGCATGGAAGGGAGAGGACCCTACCATATCTATGACCCCGGCGGGGGCTCCGAGGAGAATGGATCCACGGCCTTGGAGCGGCTGGTGGAGGAGAACACCCGGCTGAAGGAGAAGATGCAAGGGATCAAGTCTATCGGTAACTGCTGCGTGCCAGGGGGATGAGATTTGCTTTTGGAGCAGCCCAGCATGTGCCCACAAAGCCAGGGGTTTCTTGCTCGGTTGAGGAAGGGTGCTGGTAGAAGCTGGGGGTCTTGGCACTGGGGCAGCAGCAAAGCTCTCCCTGTCCTGAAGGGATGAGCAGGATGTCTGAGCTTTTTCACATGGTGATGCAGAAGGAACAATAATTTTGCTGAACTTTTGGGGTGTTTTATGGTGGAATAAACAGCTGGAAAGAAAAAACAAGTGCAGGAGCAAGGACAGCTCCTTGGGGTTCATAGGTGCTGGGATCTGTTCTGCTTTTGATGAAAATCCCCACCTCCTGCAAGCCCTGCCGGGCCAGGGGCTTTTCCCAGGTGTTTCTCAAGGAACCTGATGTTGAGTGCTCCCTGCGGCAGCAGGAACATGCCAGTGTTGAAATGTTCCAGCTGAGTTGTGCCACCCTCTTTCTTCTCCTTGTCAGCCTTCCCCCGCTCCCACCCCCAGTTTTGCTTTCTGTCTCGTGAGCCAGCTTCCTCCTTTGAGTCCCGCATCTGCAGCCGAATTTCCACCTGCCTCGTGATTCCCGTTGTGTCACCATGCCCTTACCTGAGACCGGGACTCACTGGTGTGACAGCAGCCCCTCCCTCATCAGGAGAGGATTGCATTGCCCATGCCAGACCCCAAAGTGGGAAGGTTGGACCTCTCAGTCCAGCACGCAGGCTTAAATTTGTCTCTTCTGGGAAGCAGAGGGGACCTCTAAAAGCCACAGTGGTGCCCCTCTGCCTCCTGTAACCAGACCTCTGTGTGTCAGCATGAGGATCTCTGAAACCAGTGACTGCTGATCCAGCTTTGCCATTGGATTTATCCCAGAATAGTTGTTTCCAGATGAAGAAGGACTATTCTGGGCACTTCTCCAGCCAGACAGGGTTATTGGTGCTGGTGGATGGGACTACTGCAGGGCAGGCACTCAGGGAAGGAGGCTAAGCATCCTTCTGTTGCCCGCAACAGGAGAGCTTCTGGAGGAGTCCCAGGTCGAGGCATCCAAGCTGCGGCAGAAGGCAGAGGACCTCGTGAACGACAACAAAATGCTGATTGGATCACCTTCCTTGGAGGAATTGGTGGAAACTGGAGGTAGGAGATGGAGGAGTAACCTGATGGCTCAGAATCCTGAGTTTGGGGGAAGGGAAAGGCTGTGCAAGAGACTTTAATTAGTGTCTTTTGCAGCCATGTCATCTCAAGAGTGTATCAAGCCACTGCCATCCTCCCTTCTAAAAGGAGATTTCTGTCCCATCCCCATAACTGGGGTAGAAATCATCCATCAGTGCCTGACTTTGCAGGGGTCTGCTGTCTGCATCCCTGTGCCAGGTGGAGAGGCTCTCCAAAAGGCTCATGGCTGCATCCTTTCCCCTCTCCGCAGCCGTCGGCCCTGATCCCAGCTTCACACGGGCAGCCCCAGGCAGTGCCCAGCCGGACGTGGAAGCACGGAAATCACCTCCGAGTGTGAGTCTGCTGAATGTGGAAGCCGGTGCTGGCGTGGCTGGAGAGGGAGGGACTGTCCATTTAGTTAAAGCAAAAGGAGGCAGCCTTTAGCCTCTAGAAGTAGAGATGAACCTGAAAGGAGGGGTCAGCTTCCCTGCTGTACTCCGGTGCTCCCTCTCGTTGTGTGGTGGGCATCCTGGGCTGGCATTCCCTGGGGAGCTCTGACCTGGCTGCCTCCCCTTGCAGGGATCCTCCTCAGAGTTCGAGATCGTTGCCATCGAAGCGCAGGGGTTTCCCCAGGAGAGCAGGAGAGCTGTGAGTGGCCCCGGTGCCTGCAGGGTTTGGTGCTGGCGGATGGGGAGTCGAGCCGGTCGGTGTCGGGGGTTCGGGGCTGTGCAGGGCTGTAGTGCTGGGCCCGGGCAGCCACCAGCAGGGCTGGCAGACCCATGTCAAGGCAGCCCTTGGGCAAACCACAGAGGGATAAACTGGACAAGAATCTGGCTGGGTCTGAGGAAGGGGCAAGGGAAGCAGCCCCAGCCAGATGGGGACGCCAGTGTCTGCAGATGCCACGCAACAGCGACAGGAAGAGCTCTGACAACCCAAGTAGGTGTCAGTGAGGCTCTGACGTTCACCTGGTGCCCACCCTGGATAGGAGGACCAGGTTTCCAAGCCCTGTCGTTGTTGTCACGGGGTTTGCCCTAGCCAAAGCACCTCTGTGTGCTCCATTTGCTGCCACTTGAATGTCCTCTTGGCTGTCATTGCCCCATCCTGTTCTGCTCTGGTTTTTTGTGTGCTGGAAGGAAGGGGAGAAAGGTTGGGGAGCCCAAGGGGAGTGAACATCAGCTGGCACCACATGGTACCAGTAAGAGGACATGCTCTCATTGCACATCCCTGTTTGCATTGGCCAGAGAGGCTCTTGGAGGGGTTGAGTCTTACTGGACTCTCCTGGGGTGCAGCTATGAGGTGATGGAGAACGGAATGGGATCTGCTTGGCCACCAGCTGCTGGTGCCCGAGCCGAGTCCAAGTCCTGTGCTCACACCCGGATTCTCCCAGCTCAGGTCCTCACTGCCTCCCTTGCCAGCAGACGTGTGTGGGAGGAGCTGGCTGTGCTGTGCCCCACACACACCTTCCCACAGCAGGTTTGGGGCTGTAAGCTCCGGGGTCAGGGCGCTGGGGACACACTGGGCTGCCCTGTGGCGCAACCTAGGGCATTCCCACAGGTAGCAGGTGAGTCAGCGGGGCTGGGAGCGGAGCAGGCGTAGGTGTGCCAGCACATTCTGTGCCACGTGTGCCAACTGTTGTGCCAGCGGCACCTCCTAGGCTATGGAGGAGTTAACCAACCACACCAGCGGAGCATAAACCTCCTGGGGACACTCCCCCGTGGGCAGGGTATGCCCTGACACTGGTGGGTGTGCCCTGACCTGGGTTTTCCCAGCCGATGTTTAAATCCCATGCGTCACCTGCTTGGCTGTCACCTGCCAAAGGGCTCCGGGTTCCTGGTGCCTGGCGTGCCACAGCAGCAGGGGAGCACAGAAGGAGGGCAGCTGGAAGGAGGACATAGGGATTGGGGTAAGACCACCACCCCTTCCAGCACAGACCAGGGTGCACATAGAGAGGACAGTCTCAGGAGCTGGGATTTTTCGTCTCAGTGCTGATGGGGAACGCTCAGGTGGAGAAGAGACCAAAGGTGGAGATGCCTCCACTGCTGTCAGCGATTTGAGAGTGTGTTCTGCTCAGACTACCAAGGGGCACAGGGAATCTGTGAGCTGCTGACATGTCCTTCTCCACCCGGGGACTTGGTGTCCCATATCCAGCAGCTGGGAATCAGACCTTTACAAAGCTGACACAGTTTTTCAGCGTACTGAGAGGTGCTGCAGAGTGTCTTGGTGCTGGCCCAGCTCCCCACCAGAGCCCAGGATGGGACGTGAGGTTGATCTGCCCCAAGAGGAACTTTGCAACGCTCCTTTAACTGGTCTGACCACTCTTGATCCCCTCCCCATTGCCAGGACTTGGAGCAGCCACCAAACGAGGATGCCAACCTGCTGCCCCAGCTGCAGCAGCTGGAGAACACGCTGAGTGGCTGTGCCAAGGAGGCCAGCAAGGACCAGGTCTTTGTGCGCATGGGCTACATGGCCTCCGAGCTCAAGCGCTTGGCCTCCAAGGTGCACAAGAATGAGCAGAGAACGTCGTTCCTGCAGGTGAGTGAAGGCTGGCCCAGCACTTCATGGAGATTTTTCCCCTTTTGTTTTTTCCCACCAAACCCTCCCTGCCCACCCTGAGGTGGACACCCACCTCCTTAGCGTGGCTTGGTGGGAGCTGGGTGGCCCAGGGCTGGCCATGGTCCTCACGCTGCCAGTGTTCACCCTCCAGACTCTATGTGAGACGCTGCACAGTGAGAACAAGGAGCTGCGCACCAAGCTGGAGCATGACCTGGAGCAGAGAAACCAGGCTCTGGAGAAGCTCAGGTGAGGCTGGGCTGTGTGGATGGGGACAGGGCTGCCCCGGGAGCTTCCTCCTGCTGACCCATCCCTTCCTGCCCACAGGTGTGAGAACCAGGAGCTCCGGAGGATGGTGACACTGAGCAGCCAGGACAGTGGGAAGAGGGAAGCCGCCGAGCAGCAGCAGGTGAGGAGGCAGCATCTCCTTGGAGAGAGCTGGGAAGGAGGCAGGGAGCTGCAAAGACAGCCTCATTTTAATCGAGCCCCCAGTTTGTCCCAGTATGACCAGCAGGACTTCTCAGGGTCTCAAGGGGATGGGGGAGGCAGTGGGAGGGGAACTGGCTCGAGTTTAGCCGGCCTTGGGCACAGCCTCCACAAAAGCCCTGAGGGTCCCCCCCCCGTGCGCGTCCAGCAGAGCGGGGCCATGGTGGAGAAGGCGCCGGGCAGAGAAGAGCTGGAGGCCAAGGAAAAGAAGGTGAAGATCCTGGAGCACCAGCGCAGGGAGGTGAGGACCAGGCTGGGAGGGAGGCACCACTAAGGAGGCGGGGAGTGGGCAGAGTGGGCACAGGGCTGGGATGGCACCGAGAGACTGGGGCAGGGCTTCAGAGCTGCAGGGAAGCACTGCTGGAGCTGGGATCTCCATCCAGCTGGTCCCCAAAGTGCTTTCATGACAGGAGTCTGCTGGGGACCACCACAGCTGGTTCATAGCAGGATTTGGACTCCTGTTCAGCCATCCCTCTCTCCCTGCAGCTGCTGGAGGTGAATAAACAGTGGGATCAGCATTTCCGCTCCATGAAGCAGAAGTACGAGCAGAAGGTAGGGCTGGGTGCTCAGGGCTGGGTGCGCAGGGCTGGGTGCTTGGGGGACACATTTCTGCTGGGTACTTGCTGTGGGGACTCAGAGGAAACGGTGTAGGGAGGTTTGGGGGCTGCCTGTGCCTCCTTTCCCCCAGTGTGGGCCCTTCCAGGCCAACGTCCCCACTCCCTCCTGGCAGGTCACGGACCTACACCAGGAGCTGGCTGAGGCCCGCAGGGCTGTGACCGAGCTGGAGTCAGAGCGGGAGCAAAAGCAACGGGATTTTGACCGCAAGCTGCTCCTGGCCAAGTCCCGGATCGAAACAGAGGAGGCGAGTCCCTTGGGAAGGGTGACACGGAGCTGCCAGCCCTGTTGCCCTGCCCTGGCTGATCGCTCCCCACTCTGGTCCTGCAGGCAGAGAAGGAGAGGCTGGCCATGGAGGTGAGGGACCTGCAGCAGAGGATGCGGTTCCTGCAGGAGCAGCTGGCTCCGGTCACCAGGCAGCGGGAATACCAGGAAAAGGAGATCCAGAGGCTGAACAAGGTGGGGGCCGGGGCACAAGCCCTCACTGCAAAATGTCTGTAATGTTCTCCATTCTCTTCACCTCTCTCAAATCCAAAACTGACCCTGATAACCTATTCTTGGGTGGGCAGAGACTTGTATCAGGCCCACCACTTTTATGAGGTTCACCACGTCTCTCTGGGCTCCCAGGAAGCGGGGTTCAAGGAGGGTCTGTTGTCCCTCTTGCCCCTGCCCAGTTATACCCACTTACCATGCTGGGCACATGCCTGTGCGTCCTCTAGAGACATCTCGGGCACTGAACTTGCTCTGACCCTGCTCCCTCCTCTTCCTCTCTAGGCTCTAGAAGAGGCCCTGAACGTCCAAGCCTCTCCACCACCCATCTTTGCTATGGAGCCGGCGGGGAAGCTGCCACAGCAGGAGCTGCTGACCCAGAACGAGCTACTCAAGCAGCAGGTAGGGCAGGACATGGAGCCACTGGGGACGGGGAAGGAAATACAAGTGCTGAATCTCCACAGCAAAGAGCCCTGTGTGCCAGGAGCAGCCCAGCAGCTGGGCAGGTGTCAGTGCTGGGGTGGTGGGGGTTGGGGACCCAACTCAGCATCCTCCAGACATTCTGGAAGGACCACAGCCATGGGTCATCGTGCCAGCCCACGTGCTTGAGGCTTGGCATGGCTGATGGAGCCAAGGATGGCAGTGCAGTGATGAGGTTGCTTAGGGGAGGTGTCTGCCCTCAGCCGGTTGCACCCACATTCTTCCTTCCTGCCAGGTGAAAATTTTTGAGGAAGACTTCCAGCGAGAACGGAGTGACAGGGAGAGGATGAATGAGGAGAAGGAGGAGCTGAAGCAGCAGCTGGAAAAGCTGCAGAAGCAGTTGGTCCTCTCCAACAACCAGGTGAGCAGTGCTGGGTGCTACTAGCAGCGCTCTGGGAGCCCCATGTCAGCCCCATGTGTCTTGCAAATGCTTGTCCCCAGTGTCACAGCCCCCGTACCCACCTCAGAGGAGGGGCTGGGTGTCACCAGCAGCACTCTGGGAGCCCTGTGTCTGCCCTGGGTGTGTTAGAGGTGCTTGTCCCCAGTGTCACAGTCCCTGTACATAGCTAAGAGTAGGGGCTGAAGGAGGACAGGAAGGCCAGAGGGGTGTTTTTTCTGCTGCTTGTCACTGCCAGAGCACCTCCTTTCACCCATGTCCTCTTTCTGCACCTCTCCTGGGGGTCCGACTGGGGAAACTGGTGCAGGCATTCCCTCAGCAACCCTAACCCATGAAGATGGGGGGTGGCAGGATGGGCTCTGCACTAACCCCCCTTCCTCCCAGCTGCGAGCCTCCAAGGACGACTGCCAGAGGGAGAAGGAGGAGAAGGAGAAGCTGAAGAAGCTGCTGAAACAGCACAAACAGGTAGGGATGGGAGGAAACCCTCTCTGGGCAGAGGAGCTGGGGGCTGCAGGTGATGGGTGGTGGTGCGCTGCCCTTGGGATCTCCCCAGCATCTCTTGTGGCTCCTTACAGGCTTCTGGAGAGAGGCTGCACCCTGAGCCGGGGCCAGGGCCGCTGGGCCCAGCCTGCCCCATGTACCAGTACCAGTACAGTCCCCCCATGGCTCACCCCGTGTACCACGGCTACGACGAGTGGCAGCAGATCCGATACCCGCCAGCCATGCCGAGCGAGCACACGCAAGGACAGAACTTCCACCACTTTCCCCCGGTGAGAATCCATCTGTGCCAGCAGGAGGGGGAGCAGCGGGTGACATGCGGGCAGGTCTGGGGCTCACTGCCCTCCAGGGCTACCACTTCACAGAGCAGGGAGCTGAGCACGTGTGTCCTGCTGGCATGTGACTGCTCAGCCCCTTTCCTCCCCCTCCTTCTCTTCCTCACACCCTGTCAGTCAATCACAGAGTGCAGCCTCATGATTCACATCCAGGTAATTCCCTGTCTCTGTTCCATCTCCTCCCGCAGCCTGAGTACCCCTGGCGCCCGCCCTGTGCCATGGCTCGCAGCCAGAACGCCCAACCAGTGCCCGGGGTGAAACCGGTCCACAAGGACTTGGGTAAGGCTCAGACCCTCCCTGACAGGGGTGCCCATCCTTCACCCTGAGACTTGGGGCTCTTGGCTGAACACACGGGGGAGGGATAGGGGCACAACTTTCCAGGCAGTGGCCATTTGCCCTTAGCCCCCACCTCTCATCAGCTGACAGGATGATTATGCCCTGGGGTTGGTCCCTGCTGCATCCCCGCCAGCATCCCCACAGCACCCAGTCAGGCTGAGCCCCAAAAGCTCATGGAGTTACGGCCGTTGGTGCTCAGGGATAACAACCATGCTGTGGGTGGCATCCCTCCTGTGGGGCTTGTGTGAGAATGAAGAACTATGCTTACCCTGTGCCACCTCTGTCTTGTGTTTCAGAACAGGCAGGCCCCGGACTGCCCTAACGCCAAGGACCAGCCGCGCTCCGACACCAGTGGAAGAGGAGTAGGGTGTGTGTGTGTGCCCATGTGTGTGTGTCCAGGAGCTTCCTCCGGCTGCCGATGCCCGTGCAAAGACATGTGCTGCACGTGGGGGCTCGGCAGCGCCTTCCCCCAAGGAAATCATGAAGGAGGGACTAAAGGTGGCATGGCGGTGGTGGCCAGCATGGGGTGACCCCTCTGCGGCCATCCCCTTCCCCACAAGGAGCCAGGCATGGCATCGCTGTAGACCCAAGCCAGGTCTTCAGGGAAGAGGAGCCAGTGCTTCCCAGGAGCTGCCCCAGTCCAGAGCCCCTGGAGGAGCGGGTAACAGCAGGGACTCTCCCGGCGGTGGGAGACCCCACACTCACAGGCAGGTGCTGGCCATAGCCATGGCCCGGCCTGAGGGTGGTTGGTGTCTTCATATTTATTTAAGGACTGAAGTGTGGCTGAGTCTCTCTGGTTTTGTCCTCAAGGCTGCTTCCTGTGGGGCAGCCTCTGCGAGGGAAGGGGGAGTGGGAGGGATACCAGGGCTCCACGTGCTTGGGTATAGCCATAGAGACAGACTGAGTGCAAGGGGACCCCAGGATCTGTTGCCCCAAGTGCGTTCCCATCACCTCCCTCTGTGTGCTGAGCTCAGCGCCTCACCCTCCCCTCTCCTGGCCCCCACCTCTGCTGCCCCCCTCTGCCTTTCCATGCAGCCGTGGCCTTGGAGACAGTCTTTGACATTGCACACAGCAAATCTTGCTCCAGGAAATAGATCTGGAGGGGAAAAAACAAACACAACCCAGTTTCTGTAAGCATGGCTGTCACAAGTGTGACAGCAGGAGGCACAGGATTCCAGTATGCTCCTCACTTGGGTTGTCCCTGATCCTGCCCCTTTTGCCCACCTGTTGTCTGCACTCACTCCCCATCCTGTCCCCAAATGCTGGCCTGAGATGACAAGTCCATGTTTGCAGTTACTGTGGAAAAAATTGAGTTTCTCCAGTCAGGCGCTGCTACCCGCAGGCTGGCCACTGTGCCCCCCACTCTTCCCCCCTACCCCTGGCCAACAAGTGGGGCTGCACATTTGCAGAGCCTTTATTTGGTGTTTCTGTGGTGGGTGGCGAGGGGCCGGCCACCCCCGAGCAGGAGAGCAGCACGTCTGTGTGCCAGGACCACGGGCAGCCTGAATGCACTGAAGAGCTGCCCCGTGCTCGGCACGTTCGGGCCGGGCCCGCCCCAGCCGGGGGCTTTCGGGCCGAGCCTTCATGGAGATGTGGTCTCCTGCTCCAGGGACAGCCGGCCCCTGCATCCTCCCACTGCCCAGCACGGTGGAGCGGAGGGGGCAAGCTGGAGGCCAGGAGATGTCACCACCGGGGGGGAGGTGGGACACAGGGACATTGGAAGTGTCCCACTGCCATCGCTGAGGTCTCTGGCACAGGGTTGCCCAGCCCAGCATCCTGACTGGGGTGTGCCAGAGACGGGAGCAATGGAGGGGACAGCGCGTGACTCCTGCTGCTGGGGAACATCCGGGGAGGGAATGGAATGGGAAGCAGTTGGGGGGATGCTGGCCCTCATGGCAGCGGCCCCGGGCTCTACTGGTCCGGCTGTTCATCATGGTGCTGCTGCTGCTGCCGCCGCTGCATCAGGTAGGCCATGATGTCGTTCTTCACGACAGAGATGTTGGCGCGATGGTACCAGCGCATGATCGGCACGCCCTCGGGGCTCACCAGGAACTTCTCAAAGTTCCACTTGATGTCATGGATCCGCAGAGGCTCCCAGAAGAGCTTGTTGGGGTTCCCAAACTCCTCTGTCACTGGGGGGCAGGAGTTCTGCAATGGGGAGAACGCCTTGCCATCAGTGCCTTGCCCCTCCAAGAAGCAAGCTGGGTATGTCCCTGTCATCTCCCCTTGCTATAACACCCACCTTCAGGAAGGTGAAGATCTTCTGCTCCTTGGCCCCGTTCACGTCCCCTTTCTGGAACAGCTGGAAGTTGGGAACAAAGCCACCTCCTGGCCGAACATGCCTACAAGGGAGGGAACAGGATGTTGTGCAATGGACAGCTCTGGCTGCTTGCACAGGGGTGGTGGCAGGACCCCAAACCCCGTGTTTGGGGGCCACAGCCAGCAGCAGCTGCAGCCTGTGCTTCCACTGCCTGGCTGGGACCCCAGCAGAGCCGAGGGGATCAGGGGTCCCACAGCCCCCACCACAGTACTCACTTCAGCGCAGGGAGGATCTCTGAGTTCTGGCCAGGTTCCTGCTTCCCAAATTGGTTGGAGGGGAAGCCAAGGACCACGACCCCCTGGTTTCTCAGCTCATCTTGTAGTGCATTCAGTTCTGCATGCAAGGAGAGCCAGGGGTGGGTTAGCAGGGCACCGGCCACACCTCCACACCTGCACTTACCCCCAGGACCATCCCAGTCAGGCCGGGCCCTGGGGAGCAGGCATTAACCCTTCCCCCAGCTCCCCAAAGCAGAATGGACCACGGGGACATGCCAAAGGCTGCACTCCTGGGCTATGCCCTGACCCCGAGGTGCCCGTGCCCCGCAGGACCCTTACCAACATACTGCAGGGTCAGGCCTCAGTATGTGGCTACGTTGACGAAGAGCACAGTCTTCCCCTTGTACCTCTCAAAGGGGATGTACTCGTCCCCATCGAGGGTCAGGGCCCCGTAGTTGTAGATGGTGTCCTTCACCGAGTCGTAGCAGTCCACCTGTGGGGCGAGGAGCATCCCGTGGGAGCAGGCTGGGGGCTGCGGGCTGCCCCGCTCCCCATCCCCACGGCCAGCAGAGCAATGGGGCCAGCCCTGGTGCTGGCCGCGGGGCCAGCTGCCAGCGTTATGTCCCCTGCCCTGGGTGCCGCTGGCAGCAGCCAGGCTCCGGCATGCCAAGGTCGTGGTGGTGGGGGCAGGCTGACTGGGGCATGCAGATGCACATGGCTCTGGCTGCACCTCGAGCCATGTTTACCGAACAGGGAGCAGCAGGACGGGGAGCGGCTGCAAAACAGCCGGAGCACAGGGGGAGGCCAGCACCAGAATCCCGAGGCTGTGGGCAAGTGAGCAGGACCCACCACCCCCCGGCACCCTTGGGGACAGGGGCAGCACAGGGGGTTCCGGGTGGGATGGGGAACGGGCCGGGAAGGGTCGGGCTGGAGCAGCCCCTGTGTCCGGGGCCGCAGGGGTTAACCCAGAGGAGCCCATCTCCTGTCCCCACCGGGGTACCCAGGCTTAGCCGAGTGCCACCGAGGGGCTATTTTGGGAACTGGCAAGAGGTGAAGTCGCAGGGGCTGCGCTCGAGGAGTGAAGGCTCCGTGGGACTGTGGGGTCCCAGTGGCAAGGTGGGGAGCCCGGCTGGGGGCTGACAGTCGCCCCTGCCCGCTGGGCTGTGGGGAAACGGCTTCTGCACCTTCCAGACGTGGGGGAACCCCTCCGGACATTGCACGGAAAAAAATCCCCGTGCTCTGCTCCTGGGGACGTCACTTGGGGGACACATGGCTCTGTCCCCCTCTGCCCCCAACCTCAGGACAGGGATTCTTGGCCCTTGGCAAGAACTAACTCAGGAAATCCCCCCGTGATCCGGGCACCGGGATTGCAGGGGGAAGGAGGGGGAGTCACAGGGCCACCGTGCTCCACTCGTGTCCCGGGAGTCCTGCAGAGAGCCTTGGGAACAGGCGCGTCCCCAGGGTGTCACACACCGCCTAAACCCCCCTGAACGCCTCGTGGGGGTGTCCCCCTCCTCTTACCTTCTGCCTCTCCTCACTTCGCCCCAGCTGGACGAGCCCAGCCAAGAAAAGGGGCAAAATCCAGTTGCTGCGGGAGCAGCCCCTCATGGCTGGGCGCGGGGTGCGGGGTGCCGGC
>WEIT01042009.1:134840-146677 GCA_013389985.1 Dryoscopus gambensis | reverse complement strand
TCCCCATCGGGCCCGGCCATTGAGGGGCAAGGACGCCCCCCCCAGACACACACCCTCCTCGTTATGCGCTGCGATTTCTCCTGTGGAGGGGGTTTGGTTTGATAAATTGTCGTAATAAAATCGGTAAAACTAATTTTGTGGCAGCCTGGTTGAATTAAGAAATTGTGATAGATTTGGAAAGCCTTGAAAGAATGACTGTGCAGCCCAAATCTCAGAGGAGGCGTCTTTAAGGAAATGTTAAGGCCTCTGAAGAGTGGATTTGTGACCCGGCTGCATCCATTCTGAATTCACTGTAGTCATTGTGCGTGTCCATGCCTAATAATCAGTTTGAATTCCTCTTCAAGATGAGGCCCCCAATCTTGCTGCTGTTGTTTTAATTGACAAAATTTGTTGTGACAGCAGAGAAATACAAAGCGTTCTCTGAACTGTGTATATATCTGACCAGTGTACTGCAAAGACAAGATAAACTTAGGTATAAATAGAGAATAAAATGTTAAAACATCTTGCCCAAGCTGAAAAATGAGATTCTGGTAACTGCTAAAGGTGAACACCCGGCTGATCTTTTCCCGTTTACAAGGTGGAGTAGTTTAATCCATTCTGACTTACAAAACCTTCTGATTCATGTTATTAAGGATCAAAATCTGGCTGAGATGGGCTGAGATTTTGCATACCAAAAAATGCCTCAAGCATTCCCGGGCTTCACGCCTGCGTTGCCAGTCCTTGTTGGATTGTGAGGTGGTTTGGGGCTGTCTGGACAAAGGTGTGCCAGGTAAGGTGTGTGATGTGACTGTGTCTTCTTCAGGTGGACTCTCACTACTGCCCCAGCTGCCTGGAAAACATGCCTTCAGCTGAAGCCAAGCTGAAAAAGAACAGGTAAAGTTGCTTTGTCTCTTTTTTTTTTTTTTCCCACCAAGGCTCCCTGTTTAAAAGAGCCCCTTCCCGTGTCTGTCTGCAACTTCAAAAATTACATGCTGCTTGTTGTGTTTGAGTCTGTTTTGGGGTGTAAGTGTCTTTCCATGAGGTGTCATGTGCTGTTCACTTCTGGGTTTTTTTGATGATCTGGTCTCAGAACACAAAGATGTTTTAGTATCACATTACGTTTCTCACTGCTGCTGCTCTTATGCCGACTCTGAATCCCTCACGTTCCTGTGATGGCTCTGCTGCCCTTTTTCCCTGGAGCTGTTGCCCACGAGTTAAAGATCTGTTGGTTTAAGGCTGTTGTGGTTGTCGGGAGCATTTCTCTCGGCCTGGGACCCTTCTGAGAGCCCTGCCTTGTTGTCTGCAGGTGTGCCAACTGCTTTGACTGCCCCTGCTGTATGCACACCCTTTCCACACGGGCCACGAGCATCCCTGCGCCGCTGCCCGACGACCCGGCCAAGACCACCATGAAGAAAGCTTATTACCTGGCCTGTGGCTTCTGCCGCTGGACTTCCCGGGACGTCGGCATGGCAGACAAGTCTGTGGGTAAGGGACAGTCCAAGGCAGAAAACTGAGTTAAAGCATGACCCCATTGTGTTTTGGCGGTAACAGATAATCCAGTTAGTTCCTGACTGTACTATAGACTTGATATCTGTCTAGGATTGGAGTTGTAGTTGGAAATTCACAGGAAAACACTTCATTGCTGAAGACTCCTCTGAAGAGCTGAGCTGAGTTAGTGGAATATGTGACCCACTTCCGTGCCTGTGTTACCTGACTAGTGAGAAAACTGTCAAACTGTTTTAGTCAGTGCACTCTCCCCACAGCTGAGATCTTGTTTGTGTGCTTTCACAGTCTTTGAAGCCGCTCAGGCTGACAGCATAAACATCTAATTTATTTTCCATCACTTTTGTTCACTTAGACTTATTCCAGAGTTGCTAGTCAGTGTTTGAACTTGGCTTTTCTCTTCACAAGAGCACTAGAACAAAGCTGTCATCTATTTTTTTGGTACGTGAGATGTACGGAAAATACCTGTCAGGCTCCCGAAATGGGGTTGAGTAGGCCAAGCAGATCCTCTGACTTCCAGTGTTGGTGTGACTGGAAATGGAGCCGAGGATGCAGAGACAGCAGCAGCCAGTAATGAGACACACACATAGAGACATGTACCTGCTGCTGAAGTGACTCCTGGGTGTTGTCCTGAGTATCTCTCAAACAGCATTTGCTTAAAAACACAACGTAAAAGCTGTCAGAGCTCCTTCAGCCCAAACCTGCCTGTGCAACCCTTGCAGAGGTGTATATTTGCACAGACACGAACTTGAACAGTTGCAACGGTAGGTGTAGCAAAAACAGGGAATGTCATATTTTATAAGTAACACCAAGATAGTTGGATGTTGGGTGTGATTTCTGTGTGGAATCTGGAAACCTCCTGTGGACTTTGCTTTTTCTCTTCTCGTGCAGCGAGTGGTGGCTGGCAGGAGCCGGAGAATCCTCACACCCAGAGGGTGAGTGAGCGGGAAAGCTACGCTCGGGCTGAAATGCATCAGCCAGAAAGAGCTGTTAGAGTGTCAGGCCCTCTCAATCACTTTTTCTGCATCTATATAATCCTTCAGATGCCAGTTCCAGTTCCTAATCTGCACCTTGACTGAATTCAGTGGAGGGAAGGCCTCTTAGAGGCTCCCCTGAGGATATCGCACTATAAAATCTCCTTTTGAGAAGAAGCTCAGTTGAAACCATCCTATCTAATGGTGCTGTTAAAACACCACCGGTGCCTGTGCTGCGTATGTATGTGAAAAAAAGCTGTTTTCCAATCAAGAGTGTGTCTAGGATCTGGAAAACACAGCTGCACCTTTAACACCCTTCCCTGTTACCCGTCAGGGCTCCACTCTAAATGTGACCAGCCTCGGGGAGGGGGGAGAAGATGCTAAAGATGCTCTTTGCTCGGCCAATCCAAATTGCTCAGTTTTGGCCACATGACATTACTCTCTGCAGTCATGGCAAATTCATGAACAAAGTCTCAGTTGCTGAATTGCTAAGTGAGAGTTGGGCACTGGCCTCCAACACACATCATTCCCAAAGGAGAGTCAGTTATTCACCCACAGAGTGAGTTAAGACGTGCTAAGACACACAGGCTTCTTTAAGTACATCCTGCACAACAGCTGGTACTAGGAACAGAGTGACACAAGCAGCAGGAACCCCAGCTAGTTCACAAGCAAATGCTGCAGCTGAGGGGACATTGCTCCGTGTTCCTTTTCCTCCCTCCAGATTAACAAACTGGTTGAGTACTACCAGCAGCTGGCTCAGAAGGAGAAGATCGAGCGGGACAGGAAGAAGCTGGTGCGACGCCGCAACTACGTTCCCCTGGCCTTCTCGGTGAGCCAGCTGTGCCATCCTCTCAGAGCAGGAAAAGTGATCCACAACAGCCTCAGCCTGGAGGATTAGGTAGCTGGTAGCACCATAGGGCTGCCCAGCCTTGGCTAATTGAGGACAACATGACGAAAATGAGGCTTTCTTTAGGGATGAACAGTTTTACACTCGTTAGTGTGTCATTGCCTCTCTCTCTGATACCCCTTCCCAACAGTGCCAGAAGGGTTTACACTTGCCATGCCAAGGCATGTGTTCTCTAGCAGTGAAATGCAATGCAACTGCAGGCCCAGTGCCAGTGGCAGCTCCTTCTCAGGACAGTTCATCCCACAGCTCAGTGACAGATAGATCAGCATTGTCTGGCACTTCTCTGCATGAAATCTCTACTGAAATTAACCTCAAGACTTGGTTGTGGCTTGAATGACTTGTTTATTGTACCTGGCAGGTAAATGCTCACTTTGTTTAGCTGGGTGACTGCATATGCTTGCTACTTCAATGAACTGTGCTTGCTCTGTGCCCTTGCTTGTGTCTTATGGCTGCATTTTTTGTCTCCGTTGCTACCTGCTGCTATTTTGGGGGCTCTCCACAGCAACACACTATACACGTAGTGGTAAGTCTTTTCACCGTTTCTGCTGGTGTTAAAGCTCTCATGGTACCAACTGAAGGGGAGTAACAGATCCTACACCCTGCCTCAGGGCCTCTGGCTTAGGTGTGCCTAGAACAAACACAGGTGAAGCCTAACTCTTCAGAGGGTAACACTTGTTACAAAAAATATTTTACGTTAGTTTAGAAACAGAGCAGTGTCTTTGAGTAAGTAACGCACGCTTGAAAAGCAGTCCTTCACCAGACACAGCTGTCTGTTTGGCCAAGGCAAGTGCCACTAACATTAATCATCTCATCCTTGAAAAATCACCAGAGTAGGCTGATGCTCACATTTCTCATTTGGTGAGAATTGAGGTTTTCAGCCCTGCCCAGAAGGAAGATGTCTGCCTCCAAGCACCCTGGGTACAGCTCAGCTGTAGAGAGCTGAGGAGTAGCTCAGCTATTCCTGGTGAGAGAGACTTGCAGGTAACGAGGCTTGTAAGAGATTGAATTTTCCAGCTTGCTTCAAAAGTAGTGCTACAGAGCCTTTCAGATGGATGCACAACCACATCAACCCACTTTTTTTGGCAGCTGAGCTCTCATTCTACACTACTTGACATGGAGTTGCTCTGAAGAGAATATCCAGGGAAAATGTGTCAGTAGCGCAGGCTGGTGATTTGAGGAAGGAGCAAAAAGCTTTAGAAGCAGTAGCCACACACATCTGTGTTTGCCCATCTGCAGTGCAGTGGGAATTGTTTGCTCCTTGCTAACAGTTCAAGCAGAAAAATGTATCTTAAGGAAGCGTCAAATACCTTTTCCTTTTTGCTTTCCTTTGCTTGTACCCCCATGCTTGTCATGCAGCTCAGAGGATGAGTTTGCAGCAGGTCTTTTTGTCCTGTCAGGAAGCAGACCTGAGGGTGACAGTTCCTTTTTTTCCTTGTAGGACAAATACGGCCTTGGAACGAGGCTTCAGCGCCAGAGGCCCGGAGCTCCCATCAGTGCCCTCGCTGGACTCTCGTAAGCCTCGGGGTTGGGATTACCTTTGTGGGGAGGATTGGAGGTGTAGGCTAGAGAGCAGTAAAGCAACTCTAGAAAGATGATAGACAATTAGCAGATAGCAGTGAGAGGAGATTTCTCCTTTCAAGCATTGGAGAAGTCAGATCCTCGTGTATCTCTCTGCAAGAGCTCCAGATGTTCTGCTTTCTCCCAGGGGGAGCGAGTGACTGCTCACACCCTTGCTGCAATTATTGTTGTGCAATCTCAGCTCTCGCTGCCTTCTGTGCTATAATGCAGTTACTGCTGCTGCTGTCAGAGCACACGTGCCCTGTTTCATGACTGAGTTGTCCCTTATTTTGCTTTAGCCTGAAAGAAGGAGAAGACCAGAAGGAGATCAAGATCGAGCCAGCTGATGCAGTGGAAGAAGTGGAGCCTCTTCCTGAGGATTACTACACGAGACCAATCAATCTGACAGAAGGTAAAACCTTAGTATTCTGTCACTTTTTGGCCTTACTTTTTGTAACATAGGCATTGCCTACAAGCTTGTGAAGTTGCTAATGACCCAAGTTTCTGGTCGTTTTTATGCTGGGATTGAAACACTGGGAAATACGTGACTTTTTAAATGGTAACTTTGAGTGCAGCCTCAGCTTCATGTTGTACATGGAAAGCTCAGAGCCAGAAGGCCTGAAGGGTTATTTAATTTTCTTGCTGGCCTTGATTTCTGTGTGTGTGAAGCCTCAACTTTTAGATGGAGAAAAAAGCTGATGTCCTTTTTCAAATAATAGCAAGAAATAAGGAAATAGCAGCTGCTGGGGAGCTGGAACCAAAACTGGGCTGTTGAGTAACAATTGCGCATTGCTTTGACATCAGCTTGGAACAGCCTGCGTACACTTGCCAGTTCTTCAGCTGACTCATGGTTTAATCCACAAATACTGTAAATTGATCAGTCAGACTTGGAGTGAACAGGGTAAAGCAGCAGGTACAGGAGCGATTTGGCTTCCAGCTGAGGTGGCTCCAAGTCGAACGGATGTTGTTGGTAATTCTGCAGGCCTACAAAGTCTGCCAGTATCAATTAATTCATGAAACATTTATGGAAAGAGGTAGATCCTCTTGGTCTCCTTTTCTCATGAGACTGTTGACATTGTGAGTTTGATGCTGGTGAAGAAGACAACTTTCCTGGTTCCCCACACTGAGGGAAAGGCTGCCAGGTGGCTCGCTGCCTCTTGGCCACTGGAACAGTGAGGAGCCTGCATTTTGAGAGAAACCCATGGGAGGTTTTGGCTGCTGGGAGTTCCTTGCTTTGGGAATTGTTTTCTCTTAATTCTACGTGTGAGTCTGAGTTACGCAAACTCCCTGCTAAGAAGCTGTGTATTGTACTCATGCAGCACCCGGCTGTGAGGGTAACAAAGCTGTGAAACTCATTTGCTGTGGTGAGGGAAAGAACTGTGTTCTAGATGATTACAAAACTCTTGTTTATATCCCAGCTCAGCTTTGAAGAGAGATGTGGGTCCCTTGTTTCTCGTGGGTTGCTCTCATGTTACTGTGCCCAGTCAGGGCAGCCCATTATTCAGCTTTTGCCTTTCTATTCGTTGCTAGAAATGTGATAGTTGCCAATGGCTTCTGAATTATGGGGAGCAGGTGAAATTAAGTGTCTTAGAGATGGTGGCAGATCTCCACACAGTTCGAGGTGCATAGGTAGAATCCAGCTCGAGTTTCAGTTCCTGAGACATTTCTTTGTCTTGCTTTCTGCTGTGCTCCCAGTGACGACTCTGCGCCAGCGCCTGCTGCAGCCTGACTTCCAGCCCATCTGTGCTTCCCAGCTCTACCCACGTCACAAGCACCTCCTGATCAAACGCTCGCTGCGCTGCCGGGTAGGGAATTCAATCCAGAAAAGTGCCTTTTCCAGGCTCACAGAGCTTGCGTGCTGGGAAATGGGCTGTGTGTTTCGCTTTTAAAAGAAATGGCTCAAATGCTTCTGGTTGTTGGAAGTTCTCAGCCAAGTTAGGCTGTCCCATCTCTGGTGTGGTGACAGTTGTGAAAGGGGGGCAACACTGTCAAAGATGCATAAGGATACAAAGCTGGTTTGTGCTAGTGCCCTGCCTAGCCAGGGAATCAGAGAAGGCTGCCAGTACAGTGGAAATCAAAAAACTTCTGCTGTTACTAAAGACAAAAGTCAACAAACAAAATATTAGGGAGAGGCAGTGCAGAATACTGAAGATGCCATTGGAGTGGAGGCAGAAAGAGGGTATTTCAGAGAAGCAAAGCAGAGATCTGGGAAGTGGAGACAGGCAAGAGTTAAACCCAAGTTCTACTGTTGGCTGTCTACATGGCCTTTACTACATGATTTGTTTTCTCAGTCATACAAGGGTATTTATTTATCTAGTTCCTAAAGTAATAGAACAATATTCTTGTAAGTATTTAAGATGCCGAATGCTTTGCAGATGCAGAATATTTTCTCAGAAATAAGGAATGAGAAATAAGGAAGGTCAGACTGATCCTGTATTTGAAGAGTAGCCTATGAGGACTTCTAGGTGCTTCATTTTTTTAATGGATTCTGGAGCATAGATCACAGGGCTTACAGGTATTTGTGCTGCAATCAGTGTCCAGATGTTTTCAAGACTGGTTCCAAGTCTTATGTTTCTGAGGTTGCACTGGTAGTGCTGGATGTGACATTTTTGGAGTATCAATAACTGAACGCATTGATGGCTACATGCACCCCAGGCAGTTTTTATATGTGCTGTGCTAGAGGCTGTAATGTCACAGCTGGTGACACGGTTCTTGTGGCTCTGACTCTTCAGTGTGTGACTGCACACTGTCGTTTGGTGCTGACTTAAATACCTTTGTCTCTAGAAATGTGAACATAACCTGAGCAAACCAGAATTCAATCCAACATCTATCAAATTCAAGATCCAGCTGGTTGCTGTGTAAGTAAGAAATGGGGACTGGGGACAACAACTGCCTGCTTAATGCCTTCTATTTTAATTTCTTTTGACTCGTGCTGTGACCTCTTGTATGATTGTGTCATCCCTTGCGATGGTGTAATCATCTTTTTAAATATATTTAGCTTATCTGTAATAGGTTTGCTTGCTGATCTACTAAAGATTTCGGCAGTTTGACAAGAACACTGTACGCTGTGCCAGCCCCAGACTGTAGCAGGGGTTTGTAGGATTAGGGTTATACAGCAAAATGACATTTCGTTTTTCCTTTTAGAAAAGTTCTAATAGCTCTGATACCTCCCTTTGCTTCAGGAGGTGTGTTACAGACAGCAACACAGTCCCTCACAGTCATTTGCTCTGTTATTTTGTAGTAACTACATCCCTGAAGTGAGAATCATGTCTATTCCCAACCTGCGCTACATGAAGGTCAGTGGCTTTTCCAGAAATGTCTTAGGCTGAGACATAGCCGGGAGCTGTGAATGTGGGATCATTTTGGAAGGTGACATGGTGTGATGATTGCTCCCTGAGGGCTCCACTCACTCCATTTAGAGGGTGCAGGGTTTCAGGGAGTGGCCAGAGTAACACTGCACGTACTTGTCGCTGCAGCAGTAGATTGCTGTGCAGTGTGACACCTGGCATCACAAGCACTTGCCAGTGTCTGAAGAATACAAGGTGTGGAAATCTCAGCTGGACTCCCATATTAAGACTGTTGCATGCCATTGATGCCTTTCTTACAGATGGAGGGTGGTTGCTATCCATCCATTGAGAGGATGTGATGCAATTTTTGAAGGTGTTGATCAGTCAGAGAAGATGGAGGTGCTTACAGTAACAATGAATTTTAGCACAATTGCTTCTTGAACTGTGATTTCTGAATCTCCCCAGGAGAGCCAAGTCCTTCTGACTCTGACTAATCCCGTGGAGAACGTCACGCATGTCACATTGCTGGAGTGTGAGGAGGGAGACCCTGATAACATCAACAGCACTGCCAAGGTATTGATTGTACCCTTCTGCTGTGTAAGCCCAAGCCTCTTCCAGCGTTTACCACTCCCATTTGTTCTTCCACAGGCCACACTTTTCACGTGTCCTTCAACCCCTGCCAGCTGTGCTGCGTTTCCCTCCTCGGAGCTTAAGTGACTGTCACCAATGTAAACAGCAGCTCATTAAGTGTTTTGAAATTGTGTCTGTTCATTGATATCCAAAACCTAAGGGAGAAATTTATTATTTCACTGGCAGGGTGGTAATCAGGTGGTCCTGAAGCAGAGAAAAGCTGAGGATGAATCACTTTTCTGTTCAACCATAGTGAAGCAGACTTCAGAAGGGGAGGGCCCTCTCCTGCTTGCAGTGTAGCTGGTGATCAGTGCTGAAAGGCTTCTTTCTCTCCGTGCTCTGTTCCAGGTGGCAGTTCCTCCCAAGGAACTTATTCTGGCTGGCAAAGATGCTGCGGCAGAATATGATGAGCTGGCAGAGCCTCAAGACTTCCAGGATGACCCTGAGTGAGTGTCCTGTGGGGATCCTCTCCCTTAAAAACTTGGCACTCTGAGTAACTCACTCTCCTACTGTCCATCTCCAGTGTGGTTTGGGTTCCTCTGAGAGCATTTTTCCACTTGGAGCAATGCTTTGAGAGCTTGGCTGACCCAGTGTTCCTCTGTGTTCTGCCTTGCAGCGTTATTGCCTTCAGAAAAGCCAATAAGGTGGGAGTTTTCATCAAGGTCACCCCACAGAAAGAAGAGGGCGAAGTGACCGTGAGTTTCAAGATGAAGCACGAGTTCAAAAACCTCACTGCTCCCATCCGGCCCAACGAGGAGGGCGACCACACCTCGGAGGTGATCTGGCTCACCCACCACGTGGAGCTCAGCCTCGGCCCCGTGCTCCCGTAGCGGCTCCCTGCGCTTGCTCCCGACGGCTGGATGGCCTGGCAGCCTGAGAAAGCGCCTGCTGAAAGGTTCTGCCAGAGCTCCTTTGTGATGTGTGGGTGTGCCACGGGCCCAGCCGGCCGCCAGGAGGGGGCTGAGGCTGCCGTGGTTTGGGCTGGTTTGTTCTCTCTCCCCTTGTCGTAGTGCCCACTAACCACCACTCCACTTCCCCTCACTGCCACAGGCTAGAGTAACTTGCAAGCACGTGTTAGAGCACAGAGAAAGATCTCCTTTTCTCCAGGTTTGCACTGAATTTGGCTTTATCAACAGATAATTAGGGCTGAATTTGGGTTTATCAGCAGAAAAGAACCCATACTGGTTTTTTCTCCGTGTCAGCCCACAAACCTGATGTTCCATACCCAGTAATGAGCAACTTCTCTTTCACACAGAGCTATGGCCTTCCCAAACAAACACATTAAGGAGTGTCCCTGCCTTCTGCATTCTGGCTGGCAAGTTACTGCCAGCAACACGACCTTTTCTTTTGGTTTTCTGCTTCCTCATAGGATACCTCAGCTGTGGGGGCTGGGCCGTAGAGCCCCACCCCTCTGACATATGTAGCTTGCTTAGCCGAGGTGGCAGATGTGTTTTCACAAAGGAGTTGATCAGTTTGCCTTTAAACTTTAAACATAGTGTACTGTAGTGTTCATGGATCTGACTGGCAACCGAGCCTGCCGTCAGCCCGCTGCGTCTCAGCTGGATGTGGCAGCAGGGTGTGCTGCCAGCTGGGAATTCAGGTTCTGCTGCAGCTCCTGACTGAGGCAGGAATGCTCTGGGGAGGCAGGGGTGCTCCAGAGAGGCTCCCTGGCAGACTTCAGCTCCATAAATGTTGTGTTGTTAAGGATTGTAGCAATGAGGGTATGAAACCTGGAGAGTTAATATTAGTTCTGGTAATCATAAAGCTACTGCGGTGATTTGGGTTCATAATCTTTGTTTTTCCAGTTAGGGTAGGTGGGAGGGAGGTGTAAAGGTGGAAACTCATTATATGTTAACTACACACACTGTACCAGAAGGTCATTTACCCGGGGTGTAATTTGGCTGCAGTCCAAGCTAAAATGGGTGATTAAGAGCTGTGTGTCCAGGAGACTGAATTACCAGTAAGTGCGTGGCTGGTGCAGGCAGGTGAGATGGCTCTTCCTGCAGAGCATTCCCACTTCAGACGTTGACCTTTGTTAAACATTTCCCAGGGGCTGTGGCGTGCTGCTGTGCTGGGAAAGGCTTGAATACCGGCCAGCCACGGCTGTGTCGCTCCAGATGTTTGTGCCACGGCTCTGCCAGCCTGGATCTGCGAATCCTCTGCATGGAAGGGCAGGATGAGGCTGCCTGCTCTCTGGGCGCGTGGTGCAGCACCCCAAAACATCTCCCCTAGCGCAAGAAACCCGCCGTGGTGTGCTGGAGGGGCTCACCCTGCACAGCCCCGATCCTGCAGCAGGCCTCAAAGCGGCGAGGCATCACGTTTACAGCTCTGTGTAGGCGACACACAGACGTACAGCATGAGTTTGAGACTTGTAGTTAGTAGTTAATGTGTAGTGCTAGTGCCTGCTGCAGCTTTCCCTGTCCAGATGATAAAGCACTTCACCTCTGGCCACCACTTGTGTTCAGCAGCCCAAAGAGCTGCTGCACTTGCAACACAGAAAGACGTCCCAGGACCCAAGCCTTGAGCTGTGCCTGGGGCTGTGGTTTGCTGCAGGCTGACGTGACCTGCGCCCTTCTCACTAGAAACAAAAGGTGCATTGGGTTATGGCGCTCTGAGCGCTCTGATGAGCTCGGCGAGCTGTTCTTTCCCCTCCCTGTAGGTGCTGTAGGCGATAGGAAAGGTATTGGCGTGTCCCTGCCGCTGTCCCTGCTCCTCGACAGGCGCCTGTTGCCTTATGCTTGACGTCGTGTAGTGACCTTCAATAAAACACACGTGGCTCTCGGATTCCTTGCTCTGGCTCTTATTCGAAAACAATCATTATTTAAACAAATCAGAAAGCGGAGCTGCCCCGTCTTTTCCCAATGGTCTCGCCCCGTGCTCCACCCCCCCTTCTCGCTGCCCGTGGTCTCGTCCGGCGAGCTGTGCTTAGAGCGCCCCCCTGCGGCCGCGGCGCTGTGACGTCACCGCTCCCTCAGCCCGCCTTTTCCGTCACGGCGCTGG
>WEIT01042009.1:118169-134680 GCA_013389985.1 Dryoscopus gambensis | reverse complement strand
CTGCCCGGGAGGGCTCTGCCGCGGTTCCCCGGACCCTCCTTACGGCGCAAAGGGAACAAGCTGCTGTGCCGGCCCTTCCCCCGCGCCGCGGTTCGGGGTCTGTGGCGGCTGGGAGCCGTCCCGGCGCTGCGGGGGCCGAGCTGGGCCCCTGGTGTGCCCGTGGCCGCGTCCCTTAGAGCTGAAGCCTCTCCCGAGCGGGCCCAGCTGTCACCTGCTGCAGTCCGGGCACTGACAGGGTCGGATCTCAAGGATATGCTTTTTCCAAATTTATTCCAAGTTTTTCTCCAGTAGCCAGCAGATTATCATTCTATACTAATTTGGGCCCGGGTCGTGGCTTGCAGCTCTCCCGGTGTCTCTGAATCCATTTGCATCTTTTAATCTGTCTGATGAGTTAAACTAGAGCATTTTTCAGAGTGTGACTTGAACGCGGTTGTGATGGCAGAGCTTGTTACAAATTCCCAATTTTCTTCTTGCTCGATTCAGGACTTCCCTATCCTGTGCCAGACGTGTCTTGGAGAAAATCCCTACATTCGGATGGTATGTGCCTGTTGGCCCTGCACTGCTTCCCTCTCTCTGTGGTGGCCCTAAAACTGTGGGTTTGGGGACTGAAGTGGGCCTGGGTACGGGAGGAGACCCCGAGGTGGACACACACTCCTGAACAGCTGGTTCTGCACAGCTGGATCTGGTTCCAGCCATTGTTGGTGTGTAATACCGTGGTTAGGGGTGTGATTTCAGAACAAATCCATCAAAAATGAGAGGAGGATGACACAGTCCAGTGTCTGGAGTGCAGGAAATAGTAGAAAATGAAGTTTTAGTATTGGCAAACTCCAGTATGGAGAGCTCTGAGCTGCTGAAATGCTAATGAGCACAGTTTGTAAAATGTGACAAACATGCACTTCTAAAATTAAGTTATAGGGGATTTGTGAGGGTAGTTTAAGTTGCTGTTTGTTTTCCTTGGTTCCTCCGTGCGCGGTGAGTCAGTCCAGGTGATGTTGCTTTTCTCTGCCTGGCCTGGTTGCCTGTGACCTACGTGGACATGATCTCCTTCACATTTGTGTTCCACAAAGTTTTCTGAGGGAGATTGGGTTGTTCTTATGAAACATAACCCTAGTGCTCATTTAGGTGATGTCTCAAAACCTGTTTGTTTTCATGGGCTTATTTCACGTGACGTCATCTTTCCTTAAAAAGCGCTGTTAGTGCTCCTTTTCATCCTCACCTTTCACCAGTACAGGAGGTGGGACTTAAAATACGCTGTTTGTAATGAATGTTTCTAAACCAAAAGGGCATTGAGAGTATTTAGGAATTTTTTTTTGTCCTGTTGACCTTCCAAGGTGTAAGCCAAATACACAGGATCAGTAACACACTGTGTTACAACATCCATTATGTTTCATGTTTTATGTTGAATTGATGATAGTTCATGTTTTCTTTTGTTGTTTTTTATTATATTTCAGACCAAAGAAAAATATGGAAAAGAATGCAAGGTATGTTTGTGTCTTTTGAAGAAAGAATGTCAAAATAGGTGCAGATCTAGGAATAATACATTTTAATGATTAAAAACCTGTCAGCTTCAGAAGAGTGCTTATCTGGGTTAACTTAAAATGTTTATGTAACTACATGGATTTTTAGGTCAGTCTACTGTGCTTGTTAGACAGTCAGTTGGTCCTAAAATAGTAAAATTACGGAGCAAATCCTAAGCCTGTCTAAACAATCTTCATGTTTATCAGAACAAGGTTTTGTGAATACTGTTGTACTGTATTTGAAGTTATTCCAGCATTTTAAATGATCCATGTTTTCTCGTGCAAGTTTGTTGTTTTTACTCAGATGTGCAGAATACCTGGAGTTTGGGGTTTCCTGTGCATGTTATTCGTGGCTGTGTGGTGATTTGTGTTGACTGTCTAAGAAATAAGCCACAGTTATTTCCAAGAGCAAGAAATACTCAGTGTTGTCTGGACTGAGGGAAATTAAAGGACGTTTTTGCCCTTTTATCAGTTTTCGTCTGAGGTAGAGAGAAGGTATATGATGGAATCTGTACAGATTGAGATTGGATTATGTGCTCAAGCTGTACATGCAGAGGAAGCAAATGCATCATTGCATGAGATAAGAGGGAGCATCGCTCTTCTGGACCACAGCTGTCATAACCTCTCCCAGGTTGCTGCTGTGCTGATGCGTGGTGCAGCCATCATTGTAATTCATCTCTAGAAGCTCCGCACTGACATCACCTGGAATCCAAGGGAATTTCTATGTCTTTGAGTAGATCTGTACTCGGATTATTGTAATAAATAAAAAGAAAAATAACAAGAAAAAAAAAAACTTCCCTAAAATTTTCTCTTGTCAACATAAAACCCCAAACAGAAACAAGTGTTTCTTGAGCTCTGTGTCTTAGCTTTAGAACAAAGAAGTTGTATTTATGGTTTGAAGAGGGTGGATGCGTTTGGAGTTTGTTTCCACGCAAGAAGCAGAACGGTAACTCGGTGCAGAGTGAACCAAGTGTCACCTTTCTGCCCCAGATTTGTGCCAGGCCTTTCACGGTGTTCCGCTGGTGCCCCGGGGTGCGGATGCGCTTCAAGAAGACAGAAGTGTGCCAGACCTGCAGCAAGCTGAAGAACGTCTGCCAGACCTGCCTGCTGGACCTGGAGTATGGTGTGTACCCAAAAACCTGACCCAACGCAAGGAGCTGCCCTCTGAAGTGGCAGTTGGTGAAATGACTTTAAATGTGTGCATGTAATTGGCGCTGGGCAGTCTTTGAGAAGAACAAGTCTCGGTGGTCAAAACTCTTCAGAGGTTCAGTGGCAGAGTGGTTTCCCTCAGCAGCAGAGTTACCTCTGGTCACTGCAGGCTGCAGAAATCGCTGTTTCTGCTCTTGCAGCTTGTTCTTCATAGGGATTTGTTGGGGTTTTTTTGTTTCATTTTAGGTTTGCCTATCCAAGTCCGGGATGCAGGACTCTCCCTTAAGGATGAAATGCCTAAATCTGATGTGAACAAAGAGTACTACACCCAGAACATGGAGCGAGAGGCAAGTGTAGCCATGATCCTGCTTTTTGTGTGGCTGTGTGTGGGGAGGAAAGGGGAGCAATGACCTAGCTTCTCTTAAAACCACTTGCTTGCTCTGATTCTGTGTGTTAGTGTTCAGTGCTGATATACACACGATTATTTGTGTTCTCCCTGCTTTTAGATAGCCAATTCTGATGGCACTAGACCAGTTGGTGCACTGGGAAAGGCTACTTCTACCAGTGACATGCTGCTGAAGCTGGCCCGAACCACTCCGTACTACAAACGCAACCGCCCTCACATCTGTTCCTTCTGGGTAAAAGGAGAGTGCAAGAGAGGAGAGGAGTGTCCCTACAGGTACAGACACGGCTCCAACAGTGAATCTGTTCACCAGGGTCAGATGCAGCTCCCCTTGGAGGTGCTGCAGTGGGCAGGAGACACTGCAGTGATTGGGGTCAGGGCAAAACTTGGATCCAGTGCCGGCGAATGAGTCTCTGTGGTGGCAGGTTGCGTTGTGAGAAGTTGGCTGTGTGGTTTGCCAAAGCAATGACTGCAGCTCTCCTCTTGTGTAGTTCATTTTTCCCCTTCGTGTCGTCAGTCCCCTCAAGCAGAGATCTTTGTATTTGAACAAGAGGGTGTTTCAAACTCAGCTCTTGTGTTTTGTAGTGCTGAGTGTTGAGCTGTCAGAAGTGCCATTCACTCAGAACCCGACGCAGTCCTGGCTGCAGCTGAAGTTTTCAGGGCTTTGTTCCATTTTGGCATGTTTATGTGGACAGGGTTGAGGATATAATTGGGCCTTGAGAAGGGAAACTGGCAGCTACAGTCACTTTAATCGATTCAGTCATCCCTGATGTTATAAAATGCTTTGTTGAACCTTAGACATGAGAAACCTACGGATCCAGACGATCCTCTGGCTGACCAGAACATCAAAGATCGTTACTATGGAATTAATGATCCTGTGGCTGACAAACTTCTGAAACGAGCATCAACCATGCCTCGTCTAGATCCTCCTGAAGACAAGACTATTACTACACTGTATGTCGGAGGGCTTGGAGATACCATCACTGAATCAGATCTCAGGTGTGTTGGTGAATTTGTATTGCCCTTGCCTTTTTGTTTGACACTTTGATAACAGCTCTTCAAGTACAGAACAAAAATAAATCTGACTTTCAGTTTTTCTTAATGGGGAGCTGGTTGGTGGGCAAGTGCAGAGGAGTGCCAGCTTGTTGGAGAACAAGCAGGCACGTTTCAAATGCTTTGATTAAAATCTGTTTCTTTAAAGATGAGTCATCCTTCTGAGCTGTTGGGGATACTGTGTAACCCTTTTTACAGGGAAATTCTGTATCCTCTAGCTAGCTACTGAGAAAAGCTGCTGCAGAGCTTTATTGCTCCATAATTGCACAGAGGGCTAATTATGATTAATTGATGATTATTGATTTCTAATGATTAGTTTGAACAGGGGAGGGAGAAGTGAAAGTTTCTGAGCATACCTATTTCGCCTGCCCTGTACCCTGTGACTGTGAGGAGTGGGGTATCATAGGAATTTTTTTTCCCCCACACAGAAATCACTTCTACCAGTTTGGGGAGATCCGGACGATAACAGTGGTGCAGAGGCAGCAATGTGCTTTCATCCAGTTTGCCACCAGACAGGCTGCAGAGGTGGCTGCTGAGAAATCCTTCAACAAACTCATCGTCAACGGCCGCAGGCTCAACGTCAAATGGGGAAGGTCAGTGTAGGGGGAGGAGACCTGGAGGATCTGTAAGGTTCTTTTCTCAGTTTAGTCTTGATGAGCAGGATTGGCTATTATGCAGAAGTAGATACTTCTTTGGTCAATAGTTGGGGTCCTCTTGCATTTTGGTTTTCTTTTTACAGTGGGATCTGGGTTGGAGATGACACAAGTAGCATAAGGGATTTCTTGGTTGAGGATTATGGATAAGTTTTGGTAGCTTTGCTCCTAGTCCATCTCCTGTAGGCACTGTGTGCAAACTTGGTGCCATCTGTCTGATGTTCTGTGAGTTTTTCATCTTTGCCCTGAAGAAATGGATCTGGAGTAGATAATGTGAAACTTTGTCTGTTTTTCAGGTCCCAGGCAGCCAGAGGAAAAGAAAAGGACAAGGAAGGCACTACAGAATCGGGGATAAAGCTGGAGCCAGTTCCAGGACTTCCTGGAGGTAAGGGAGTTGTATTCATCTCTGAAACACTTAATGCTGACCCACTTCCATGAGCGAGGCTGCTGTTAAACTTCTGGGAGCAGGGACACTTCGGGATGGTAGGGGCTGTGGTGAGCCCAGAGCAGTTACAGCAGGCTTGCAGCAGATCTAGCTGGATGGGAGATGAGCTTTGTCTAGGAGCAAATCCTTGATGAAAATAGAGTTCTTTATATGATGAGTGAAAAGTTAAAGCTGTATTCAACTTACTTAGGTCAGAGATACTGGCAACCCATGCTTTTAATGTTTTCTTAGTCCACTGAGCGTTGTATGATGGAAAAAGCAAAGCTGGTTTCAGATGAAGGAAATTGGTGACTAGGGTTTCAGGGCAGTTCTGCTTCTCACTCCAGTTCATACATGCAGTAGTAGCAACAGTCATTTTGCCCTTGTGAAAGCGTGGGTTGTGCTCCCTCTGAAGGCAGACACCTCTGCTTGTCTTGCCTGAGAGATTGTCCATAACCGTATGTACTTTTCCTGCAGCCCTCCCGCCTCCTCCAGCTGCAGAAGAGGAGGCTTCTGCAAATTACTTCAATCTACCTCCAAGTGGCCCTTCAGCCGTGGTGAACATTGCCCTGCCACCTCCTCCTGGCATCGCTCCACCGCCGCCTCCAGGTACTTGTGTTTCCCCTTCAAGTGGGGGTGTGAAATTCAGTGTTAGACGGTCTCTTCCTCCTTGCCAGGCCGTGCTGCAGCACTGATGCGTGCCCTGAGCTGATTTTCCTCATCCCTGATCACACAGTGTAAACGGATGATCTAAACTGAGCTGTCAGCACAGTTTAATTAAACTGAGCTGCCTGTTGTGGTTGGTATTTGCCTGCAAATTCCCAGGCATGTTGGAGATCCCTGTTACTGGTACTGAGACCTACTCAGTGCTTTTGCTGGCTGTGTAAATGCCACATTAACCCAAACTTCAAAGGGTAATTTTGCAGCTAATTGAATGCCAGCATGTCCTTGGCTCTCTGTATATCTATCCAGAGATGCTTTTATTTTTTAATGGAATTTTGGACTCTTGTGGATGTATTCGTTCTGCTCTGTGGTTGAGTAGAAAACATTCAGATGGGTATTAGAGACACCTGCCCAGTCCCCCGCCAGCTTTTATCTGTGAGTAAGGATGTGTGTTGTGTAGGGATTGCCCCTAGTTGTACTGAAAAGAGGGGCGGGATTTCGGGGAGGTGAGAGATGTGCATGTTTGTGAGGCACAGCTGCCAGTCAGCTGTGGTGTCAGTACTTTGAAGCAGCAGTACACACTGGGTTTTCTGGTGCTTTGCCTGAAGCTGCCGACTTTGTTTCTGCAGGTTTCGGACCACACATGTTCCACGCCATGGGGCCCCCACCTCCCTTCATGAGAGCCCCAGGCCCCATCCACTACCCGTCCCAGGATCCCCAGAGGATGGGTGCCCACGCAGGAAAGCACAGCAGCCCCTAGCACGTCCTGCCACCCTCATCCTTGAAGTAAATGTTATTTTCTAGTTTCCATGGTAGCACGATATGTTGAGCTGCGGGTGAGCTAGAGACGCCTTATTTCCCTGCTTGCAGCCACAGGGCAAGCTGAGCTCCGTGTCTCCGCTTATAATCGGGTTCTTGATACGTCCCAGGTCTTTCTATTAGTGTGGGGGGTGGGTGGGGACAGACAGAGGGGCTGTCAGGGGTCTGTGGGTCTGGGGTACCAGAATTACAGTGCTATCTGTGTATCCCATTGGCACACTTTTGAAATAAACTTCTGGAAAAACAAAATCAAACCCTTTTCAAGCCCGTTTGATATCCTCAGTCGGAATGTTACGGACTGCTAAAATGTAACCAGAGACTCTTCTCTGTCAGGTAACTAATGATGTATTATTCTAATGAGGTATTAAACCAGTACTGAATAAGAGTTGAAAAACAAGTTCAGACCTGCCAAAGGCAAGCTTGGCCTTACCATGACACAGAATTTTCCTCCCTTCTTTTTCCTGACTTCTTGATTTAAAAAAGACAAGAAAACAAAGCCTTTTTTAGTGCATCAATTCCAATCCTGCACATCCTGAGCAAGACAAGTGCTGGGTCAAGCAAGCAGCCCCCAGGCAGCGCAGGCATGACATGGAGTGACCGGTCAGCAGTTGCCTGATTTAGCCAGGTGACAGCACCCTTGGTGGCCCCAGAGCCCGGGCTTGTGCTGCCTGCATCTGCAGGGCAGGGCAGGATGCAGCTGCACGCTGCTGTTGCGGAGATTTGGGATTCTGAAGGCCTGTGAAATGTCCCCTTAAGCTGTGACATGGGTCCCACTTCATCCTGCTTTGATAAGATGTGAAACTTTTCTTTCTGTGCTCCAAGTGTAGTGGTTGCCTGGGAGCAACTGCGTCCTGCCTGCAGCCTGCTGCTGAGCGAGGTCTGTGTACATGTGGCTGGAGGACTTTGGGTTTGTCTCCACATGAGCTGCTTTCATGCAATGGATCTGTGGACATCTTCATAACATGATGGGGCCTGTTCTGAAGCTTCATTTGCTTGTTTTTTAAAAAGTGCATAAAAATATTTGAATTTTTCAACACCATGCTTTGACCCAGCTTCCTGGAGCACAGTGTCTGAGGACTTGGTCTGGTTTTTATGTGGCTGCAGCCACAGCCAAGATCCTACATGGGCAAGGACAAGCAGGTCTAGCTTTACTTTCATGTGCTGTACTGTACAGTCCCATCATGGTGGCAGCCCACCAGAGGAGGTGTGGCACCACGGGCTGGCTTTATCTGGAGAAAGAGCTGGGCTTTGAGTGTGGGTAATTAGCTCAGCTTTTGTCAGGAAGAGCTGTTCCAGGGCGGTGTTGGACAGCAGAGGCTGCTCGTGGATGGGAGAGAGCTGTGGCATTTGCCACTGTCTGGCCCAGTCTGTAGCCGGGACCTGTGAGTGCTGTGACAGATTTGGAATGCAAGAGGCTTCACATCCTCCCAATTTATTTACTATTTCCAGCCAGTTACCCAGGGTGCCCAGGTGCTGCAGCTGATGGACAGAGGAGGGAAATGGAACTGGAACAGGGCAGCAGTTAAGCACCATAGATTTATTGTTTCTGAGGAACAAACCGGGTTTTTTTCTGTTTGCTTGTCCCCTCCTGCTTCTATGGGAAGCAGAGTAAAAGCTTCCCACCTGAACGATGTGTTGTGGCAGCAGAATCCCTGCGTGGGGTTTGCTCTGCACAGCGTTACAAACTTCACAAATGAGGCAGCTGCTAACGGCATTTTTACCACAGGATTTACTTGCCCCGTTTAACCACAGTGGTGGAAAAAGGAACATTTATCCTCGTGCTTTTGGGAGTATAAGCAAGGGTAACATTAAGAACCTGACAAAAGCAATTGGAAGAAGCCTGTGTTGAGTCAGAGATTTTTGTGAGTGGGGTTCCCCAGATGTTCTGGCAACTGTAGGCTGTTGTTCGCTGCATGTCCCACTGTGTGTCACTGCTGAAAACGTTGGTGTAGTTTCATCCTCACTGCTGATTTTCACGTTCCCAGGAAAGCCCGTGCTTGCTCTGGAGGCACAGCCATGCTGCTTTTCCTTCCCACTGATGTTGAAGTTAGCAGAACACCCTGGCAGCACCCTCACACTTGGTGCACTTCTGCAGGGCAGCGGGTCCAGGCAGGGCCTGACCCTTGACCAACTACATGAAGCAAATCTGGTATAAGTCACTCAAAGGGCCTAGATTAGATGTTCAAGCAAGGCATGCAAATAGCAGTAGGAAGGGGAAAATAGCTGCCAAGTGCTAGCCAGTAGCTTGTGGAAAACAGGGCACAAGTTTCCAGCTCCCAGTGTTCCTCTCCCCTCTATCCTGTGCTCTGTTGGTAAACAGGCAGATTCCCACTCCTTCATTTGCTTTTGTTGTCCAGCCAAGCTCAAGGTAGCTGCTTTTAACATGCCAGTGCCTCGGGTAACTTGTTTTGCCTGCTGCTCTTCCATTATTGCCTCCTCTCTTCGTCCTGACTGGAATGACAGATGCAAGGTTGTCCTGAAGATGGAATTTCTCTGCAAAAGCACCAGCTGTCCGAGCAGGTCTCGCGTGTCAGTGAAGATGCAGTGAGGCAGCTTGGTGTGTCGCAGTTGGTGGTGCTGCTGTTTTCCATGAGGCAGGGAAGAGGACAGGCTGTACGGGATGTTTTGTACGGGAGCTTGCGGGGATCTGCTGGATTAACAGCGAGGACTTGGCTGGTTGGCTTGGCACTGACTGCAAGGGGAATTCAAAATGGTGCCACACTCGAGCTCATTCAAACCCCGTTCGAAGATGACAACCCGAGCCCACCAGCTGAGCTTTCCTGAAGGATACCTGCCCCTCCCCTCCCCTGCGAGTGTGTCTGAGTCCAGTGAGGGAACCATCCGTGGCTGTGGGGAAGGGAACGCACATCCTACAGCTCTTCACTCTCCGGCAGGATCCGCACCCAGCCCTGGGCCACCCTGTTGAAGTTGGGCCTGTGGGAAATCACCTCCAGCACGCTCAGGTTGTCCAGCTCTATGGTGGGCAAAGAGAACAGCTCACCAACCAACGCCCTGTCAAACGGGGCCGGAGTCCTGCAGCACAAGGAGAAGCACACTTAGTCACGAGGAGAGGCTGGGCATGTTGTGAAGGTGTTAGAAAAAATAAGTCTGGTTTTACTGAGTCCAGCGCAATGTAGCAACGCCTGTTAGAAATGGTAACCCTCCTCTTCCTCCCCAGGACACTGTTAGAGCCCTGCCAGCCCAGCGAGGTGGTTCTCTGGTACAGAGCTCACCTCAACTCAAGCTTTGGCAAGCCTGGAGAGTGGGGTTTGGTGCCTGGGTGTTGGTGGAAGTGTTCTGCTCGTGGAAGGGCTTAGATTCAGACACCAGTGACAGTGACAAACCCCTGGTCTTGAGAGTGCCTTGTCCGCAGCTCCTGTGTCCTGCAGGAGGCTGAGGCTGCTGGCGCTGCTCCGGATCACTCCAGCACATGCAGCTCTATTGGCCCTGGCTCCCTCCCGCCTTTTGGGACGGCTCCTCGTGAGCAATGACTAACAGGAAGAGCAGTGTGGGGGCAAGAGCTGTCATCCCTTTCTGGAGAAATGTGGAAAGGGACTGGGGAAGAGTGTGCCAGCCCCCAAAAAGCCAAGAATGTTGGTTTTGGAGCAGCACATGGGGGCTGAGCTATCAGTGAGGCAAAACTGGGAATGTTTGCTTTGGGAAGTACTGCTAGAACATGAGTAACGTGGTGCTGTTTTGCAACAGAGGAGAAATAAGAGGGGGAAAGGCAAATGAGAGAGGCTTGTTCTAGGAACTTTCTTTTGGGAAAAGACAGTCTTTGTCAAAGCTTGGTTTTCACTCTCTCTTAAGGCAGCATACCTTAGCAAAGTGGCCCAAGGTTTTTGCATCACAGTCTGAGTGTTTAAAATCGGGAATAAATCAGCCTGCTTTAACGCAGTTGCTGTGGAGATGGTGGACTTGCCCTTGCTCCGTGACCCATGAGAGCTGTGCTGGGATTCAACTAGCCTTAGGCAAGACCACTGGCTTTTCGATAGCCAGTTTGTTCCAAAAAGCTTGTTTTTCTGTGGTTTGGTATTTGAACTGAGAAGTGATTTGAAAGCCAACAGCTTGGAAGATCATGAAAAGCCCAGTTAAAAGCAGATTGGCTTTCTGAATCTTCCTGCCTCACTGAAGAATTAGAGGAGGTGGCAAGAGGCTTGGAGTTAAATTAGCATCCATCTGTATTAAATTACAGTTGAAGACTTTAAATAGAAAGGCAGCGTGTGAGAGGGGAGAAATGGTACAGGGTAGAGTATTATTCAGAAACATGCCCTTGCTTCAGTCCCTGTCCATAAATAAATCCTGAGGCAGGAACATGGCTAAATATTGGAAGAAAAGAGCCAAATGTCTGCAGCAGCTCCTCATTCTCCTGCAGCACCTCCTTGGCTGGAACTCCTCAAGGAGAGCCACATGGCAAAGCCCCAGGGCTGAGTGGGAGGAGAGCAGCAAAGGGATGGTGGTGGCCAGGCTCATCTCTGCCCTTTAGGATGGCTTTTCCCACACGGAGGGGTTGTGGTCCCCCACGGCCCCTCTGCCAAGTGCTCAGAGCACAGCGGCCGTGTCCCCACGCCTCAAACCCAGCCCTGGGCTGGGCGCAGGGGAGCAGTGCTGTGTCCCGGGGGAAACTCCAGTGGGAACTTTCCTACTGGAAGGTGATTTTGGCCAGGCCACCAAAGCCAATATAATTCCATCCTCATGACACAGGCTTTCAGGAAAGACAGACAGGACTCCTTTTGCTGATTCCCTGGGATGATGTTCATTTTAAAAGTTCGGTTCTTGTTATTCTACCATGAGCTGCTGGTGCTTTGCTACAACCAGATCTCCATCCCCTGAATTGCCACCAAGCACCTTTCCAGAAAGGAGATCCATCTTGGCAGTCTTTGCTCCACGGTCCCAACCTTGACCCCAGTGTAATCTGGAGGTGTGAGGAGGCACCAGCTGTGCTCCATCAGAAGCAGCCACAGGGCACAGAGCTTGCCAGGCTGAGCCACCAGAAACCCCCTGGCCTGGAGGCTTTGGGCTCAAGCAGGTGTTTGGAAGGAATCTAGTGACCTCTTAGCACTCTGTGGGAAGATTAACCTTATACCCCTAATGCTTCCAGCAGCTGCTTCAATACCTTAAGGAAATTAGGAAAGAGACTTGGCACTGTCTGTGTCATTCCTCCACCCAGCCCAGAGCTGAGCCCAGCTGGGAACTGGAGTGTTTCCTTCTCCAGGACCATGTGCATAAGAATTGGTCCTCCCAGATTTCATCCCTGAGGTTACCCAGTGAGATCAAGCTGCTTAAGGCTGTGCAAGCCCAGTGGTGGAGCTGAGAGGAGATCTGGGAGAGAGCTGCTGGAGGCAGGGACCTTTGCAGGGAGCCACAGAGGAGCTCCCAAGCAGGAAAAGAGCATCCTGAGCCCTTGCCCCTGTGGGGGTAATAAAGAGGGACAGACTTGCATTTCCCTGGCAGGATGGTGGGTGCTCCTCGAGGCTAAAGGGCTCGGCCAGGGGCTGGCCCAGCTGGTGGTGTCTGCCCCTGTTACCTGTTGAAGCTCCTGAAGTCCCACGCAGGGGGTCTCATGGGCGGCTGGTTCTTGCCATACACGGCATCGACCCTGTCACCAAAGAGCTCCTGCCATGGGGACCGGTAGCCCTTGGGGATGGCGGTGGCATTGAACTTCTCATGGGGGATTTCTTTGAGGGGGCTCGAGTACCCTGTGCAGGGGGAGAGACAGTGTGGGCTGCTGGGGCCACAGCCAGGCTGAGGCAGGGGGCTGAGAACAGCCTGGCCTCTGCATGGCCATGGAAGACCTGTTACTGGGGCCAGGAACGCATATCTATAACATAAATATGGATGTATAGATATCTGTACGTATAAAATCTCTGGGGGAGGGTTTGGGGCAGACCCGTCAGCAGGCAGCAGCTCACTGCCTCCAGCCCCACATTGCTGAGATCACAGCAGTCTCGGGTTTGGGTGCAGGCAGCACTGACTTACCTGGGGCCAGGGCACTGGGGTTCAGGACTTTGCTCATGTGCAAGACCTTTTCTGACTTCTTGGGTACTTCTGGGGGGCCACCCTGGGGCGATGCTGCCACATGGAGCTCGGAGTGATAATTCTCCTGGCCGCTGGCATTCTCCCCTGCCTGTGGAGGGGAGAGTTAACAGGCACAGGGGGACCTCCCCCTGCCTCGTTCGGGACTCAGGGGGTGATTGGAAGCACCTTAGAGCTTCTGCCATTTACTCACCATCTGTTCATTCACTGTTCCTTCTGGATCACCTTTCTCAGGGTGGTGTGAGCCACCTGCCCCTTGCCCTGGGAGCTGCAGGAGACAATGAGTGGGTGCAGAGGGGGATCAGCACCATCCCCCTCCTCTTTGGTGGATATTGAATTCCATGTTTGCCCATGTCCACGCCCAGCCCACCAGGACATCTCTCCTCTCCCTTCATCTCTGCATAGCAGTCAGCCGATCACAGCCGCCCTGCGGAGAGACCCCTCCAGGAATTCCTTCCCCAGAAAGAGCCAGGGAAGGGCTGTCCTCACACCCACCTGCCTGGAGCCGCTGGGATGCTCAAAGACAAAGCGCTGCATCCGCTTCTGGCGCTGCTGGAAGAGCCGGGAGCCGCGGTTGTTCTTCAGGGAGAGCTCCTCGATCATCACGTCTTGTGTTGTGCTCATCTTCTTCCCCAGATCCAGCTTGGGCTCTGGGGAGGCTGGGAGAGCACAGCTACAGCTGAGGATGCTGCAGTGTTGGGGACTCCCAAGCCAGCACAGACAATGTATCCCCTCCTTGGGGTCCCTGGTTTGTGGCTGGGCCATTTGCCCACTCCAGGGACTGGCGTTTCCTCAGTGTGAGGAATTGTCAGGGAGCTCCAGAGGTTCAAGCAGCCTCTCCCACCCCGTGCATGGACTGTTCCAGCAAAAGCAGGGCCAATGACCTCAACCAGAGCTGGGTCTGGCCCATAGCCAAGGAGGGCAGCACTGCCCCAGGGCTGGTGACACCCCCTGCACCCCCTTACCATCTTCAGGGCCTGGTCTCATGATGGCCATCACCTGCTCCTGGGGCAGCTCTGTGGGAGGGGGACAGATCCTGTCTGGCTGGAAGAGAAGAGGCACCCCAGGAGTGACACCAAGCATGGGGACATGTCAGCCTCAGGCATGCCCCAGAGAGATGCTGGGATTCAGCTGAGCATCTTGCCTGGTCAGCATCACCCCCAAACATCTCCCCTGGTCAGCATCATCCCCAAACATCTCCCTGCACCACTCTCTGTCTCCTTCAACAGACATAGCGAATGTTCAAATCATGCTGCTCCTCAGCCCCTTCCCGTCATTGTTCCTCTCTGCCTTTCTTTAGGGCAGAAACTGTCCTTGCCTCTGTCCTTGCCCACAGCGAGCCGCTGTCCTGGTGCCCCGAGCACCCTCAGAGCAGCAGCTGCCGGCCGAGCGGGGGCCCTGGCTGCCACCCCCCCAGCACCTCCGCCTTAGCAGAGCTATTTTCAGCCGCTGGCCCTGAGGGTGCAGGAGCTGCAGCCCTGAACCTGCAGGGAGCGGGTGAGCCCAGCCAGTGGCAAGAAGGGTCATGGGACCACCCGGCTGTGTTGCTCCATTGCGGAGAGGCAGCTGGAAACCAGCCCGAGTCTGAGCCCCCTGAACTGCCCACCCGCAGCAGAACCCTCCTGTGCTGCTGGGGCACTCCCAAACAGCTCCACAAATGCTGTTTGACACTGTTTGGTGCATCTGGCATCCCTCAGCTCGGGCTGATGCTGGGCAGCTTCCCCTAAGGGCCCTGCGGTGCTGGGGTCTCCATGGGGCCGGGGTGCCTGGCACGCAGCTCCCTGCCAGCTCTGAGTTCAGCATTACCCACCCACACAATGAGCCAGGGACCTGCACCCCATCCTTCCCTCCATCCCGCTCCAGGGAGACCATACCCTGACCCCCACAGTGGTGGTGTCCCCTTTTCCAAGGACATCCCCAAGCACTGTGCACCAACCCACCTGCTGACCCCCACGTGGGACGTCACCTTCCCTACCTGGCCAGGGGATACCCCAGGTGCTGGGGACTGAAGATGCTTCTCCTGCTGTGCTGGGGATGAGGCCAAAGCCAAGCTGCAGCCACCAGCACTCGGTGGCCCCTGCTGGCCCTTCACGGCACCCTTGGGCTCCTGCTGCTCGCCCCAACCCGTCCTGGGCTCCAGCCCAGATGCCAAGGTCCAGCCACGGGACAGAAGTTATTTCTGTCTGAGAAAGGGGGCGGAGCAGGGCTGTGACCCTTGGGGACTGGGATGCCGTCACCCCAGCACGGAACAGGTCTGACTCACAGGGATGAAGATGCCATTATCCTGGCACGGAGCAGGGCTCTGACCCTCGGGGACCAGGACGCCTCAGCCCAGCATGAGGCAGGGCTGACCCACACGGATGTGGATGCTGTCTCGACATGGAGCAGGGCTGACCCTTGGGGACATGTAGCAGCAGCAGGAGGTGGCCGTGTGCCATGTGTGCCCAGGCCACCTCGGGGACAGATCAGAGCCAGCCTGGGTGGGATAACGGCGGTTTATTTCTGAGCTGGGTACACAGCGGTGTGGTGAAGGCAGGTGGCAGCGGCTGCTGGAGCGAGAGTGGGAGATGTGTCCTGGGAATGGGGGCTGTGTTCCAGGAAGGGCAGCCTGCAGTGTGGAGGTGCTCCAGGGAGCAGGGATGGGCTGGCTTTAACAGCGTGTCCTGGGGAAAGGGAAGGGGTGACAGGCTCTCCGAATGGGAATATGCCAGGAATGCAACCTCTTGTCCAGTGCTGGTCTCACCAGCCCCAAGGTGTGGGGACACCAACATTCTCAGACTCGCCTTCTGTGCTGACACCTCCTTCAAACCCTCTGCAACTTCTGCCATTTCCTTCAGCCCCCACGGTCCTCCACCTCTTCCCACCCGCCCTGGCTGTCACAGCACCCATCAGTTCCTGTGTGTGCCTCCATCCCACCCGAGCGGGGATGGGGATGTGGTGAACTTGGGTATGGGGACAGTGACAGGTATAAGATGGGGCTGTCCCTCTTGGTCTGAGCAGGGCAGGAAAGCACCTGCAAACTGTCCCCTTAACGTGGCAATAAATAACTTTGGCTCTTTGTTCTCCAGGGAAAGAAGGATTTGGGAGAATTTCTTTGAGAAGGGGTCAAAAGTTAAAAAAAAATCAGTGAATAACTGGGGGACTGGAATTAAAAATTAACTTTTCCTCTCCAAAATCTGGTCTCAGTTGACACCAGCCAAATCTGGAGGCTGGGAGAGGCTGGGGGAGGGAGCCTGGTCATGGCATTCAATCGATGCTGCCCACCCGCAGCAGCTGTGCCGCCCCAGGGAAGCAGAGCCGCGGTGACGCCCCGGGATAACATCTGGGAGCTGGGGACAGGGGCTCACAGGGGACCACCAAGCCCATCCCATCCAGGCTATGCGGGATGGGGCTGGCTGGCAGGCAGGGACTGGCGAGGGAGGGGCCGTGGGGGGGCCGGCTCCCCCACTCTGCCTGCTCCTGCCTGCTGACCACGCAGTCCTGCCCCGAAAGGTTAGGGTGGTAAAAATAGAGCGGGCCCATGGGATGGCGGGCAGGCACGAGGCACCTGACCCCTCTGGCACACAGAGGGGCCGTGGCAGCTCCGAAGGGACACTGGTTTTTGGGGACTTCAGCCCCGGGGGTTGGTGTGTTCGCGGTGGGGGGTGAGCGGGTGGCATCGCCCAGGCTGACGGGTCGAGGGAGAGGGTGGTTTGGCAGGGGCTGGCTTGTCTAGGAGGTGCAGGGTGCCCCTGAGGGCAGGCTCCCCGTCTTCAGCCGCAGGCTGCTGGTCCAGCCCCGGGGACAGAGGTTGA
>WEIT01042009.1:62423-112191 GCA_013389985.1 Dryoscopus gambensis | reverse complement strand
CGGGACTCAGCACAAGTGCTAAAAGCAATGTGCTAAAAACCTGGGGCTCGGCAAGCAGCCGAGTGCCGCTGGGCTTCTCCTGAGCCGGACAAAGTTCAGGGCACCAGCCCTTCCCTAAGACCGAAAGGATGTGGAGCTGCCGGGAATGCATTTTCTCAGGGTGAGCAATTTCCTATGAGCTTGCCCCCCCCGAAAGCACCCGTGGGAATGGCAGTGTCCCCCACCCTGCCGAGGCCGCTGCTGGGCACAGACACCAGCGCCGACCGCCAGCATCAGCCCCGCACCCAGCAAGGGCGCAGCCCCCTCTCCAAAGGCACTGCCGGGGTGGCTCTGATGGGTGTCTCTGCTCTGGCCCCAGCAGGGAGGTGGGTGGCCAAGACCGCCCGCTCCCAGCCCTGCTCCTCTTTCCTTCCCATCCCTTCCCGTCTTCCCTTCCTTCATGTGTTCCTCATTGTCTTGCCTTCTGTGCTGCTTGGGAGTCTTCCAGGATATTTTCAGCAGTGGCTCAGCCTACCAGCGAGGGAAGGGATGGATGACTAAGCCAAACCCTTCCAGCAAGCCCACGGTAAGCAGGAGGGCTGCTGGAAGCTGGGCAACTCCTCTTCCTCACCCTTCATCCCTCCTGCCGCCCTCAGCACCCAGCAAGTCCCTGCACACCGCTGAGGTGTGCAGGATGCCCTGGATGAAGCCTTCAGGCTGCACGACAGGAGGGTTTTGTGCGGGCAGGGGGCACAGGAGGCAGAGATGCCAGTGGAAACCTTCCTGGAGACGAGGAGCCCGTCGGCAGAGGCGACGCCGGCGGCCAGTCCCCCCCGGTTCGCGCCCAGCATTGTTCGACGCCCCATTTCTATTTGCTTTGGCGGCGGCACAGAGCGGGGCCGCTGTTTCCTCCGGCCGGGCTGGCTGGAGGGCGGCCAGCACCGCGGCTCCCGCTCCGCGGGGTCACCCCTGCCGCCTTTATCTCCGAAACGGAGGAGAAACACGGCCAAGGAGCCGCTGAGAAACAAGCCACAGGCTCCAGATGTCTGCGGGTTTCGTGCTCTGAGCGGAGCATCCCCGCTTCCTCGGAGGCCGGGGCTGCCTAAGAAGCCGAGCTCTCGGCGGAGCCATTTCGCAGCCTCTTGCTCTTGCTACTGCCTTTTAACAGCAAACGAGGGGCCCTGGGGGATCTCCTCCGTGCTGGAGGGATGACTCAGCTCTTGGCCAGCCCGTCCCTGCTTGGACTAGCCGCCAGATACGCTCCCACGTAGCCGGGACCAACACCGGGATTTGCCACCGGGATTTTGTCCCCGGGTGTCTCCACCCCCTGCTGCCGCCACAGGTGTGGGCATCACCCCGGGCCAGGGTGTGCTTCAGGATGGACTTCCCCACCTGAAATCCCTTACCTCGAATCCATTCCTGTCCATACCTATCCCCTCCACTGTCCCAGCAGCCCCTCTGCCCCTGCCCACCCAGCACCCATCATTCCTGGGCTAGTCCACCCGAGTCCACTGGAAATGAATCCCTCAGGATACTACTTGGGATGCTGAGGGTAAGAATTGCTCTTCACATCCAGTTTTTATGACACAGATGAAGAGCACCAAAGCCTCCAGCAGTCCAGAGGAAATTGCTCCAGCCTGAACCGTGGGATGAGGTTATTCACCCAGTGCAAGAGCCTTTATCCATCTGCCATGGTGTCTGGAGGGATTCTCCCACCTGGGGCAGTTTCTGCACCACTCACTCCCCTCCCAGCCACGGGGAACATTCCACCATCCTTCCCTGCCCTCTCCTGCCAGCTGACAGCCCCGGGTGGGCTCTGGCTGGTTCTTTTCCCCAGCCCCAGGCAAGCGGGAGGGAGCTGAATGCACTGCGAATGTCCAGGTGCTGGGAAGGAGGAGAAGGGGTGTGGGGCCAAAGGCAGCCAAAGCAGCACGGGAGGAGGTGAAAGTAAAACTGTGAGTGTCCAAGGGCACCAGGGGCTGGTGCAGCACTGGGAACTGGTTTGCACCCAGCACCCTGAGCCCAGTCCAAAATCTGAAGGGTGAGGGCTTCTCCTTCCTTCCTTCCCTCCCCCCCACCATACACTAGCTTGCCATGACACTGTCCCTCAGGAAGGACACACCTCCCCTCTCCAAATGTCCCATCTTCTCCCAAGACAAGGGGCCCCACCAGCCCCTTCCACTGCTGTGTGCCCTCACTGGGCCCACCTTGGGTCCCCTGTGGTCCAGGGGTGCTGGGGAAGGAGATGCTCCCTGTGCATCCTGTGCCCCATGGAACTGCCAGAGTCCTGGCGCAGGCGAGCAGCTCCAAGCGCTGTTCTGGTTTCTCACACTTCAGCGCTGGCCACAGCAGCCTATAGATCTCTATCTCTGTATTTATATAGGCACTTGCTCTGTGGGTTTCCCGTTGCTGCAGAGGTGACTTCCTGAACATCCCCCAAGTGCAGGGCTTAACAGCTTCTTGCCGAGCTGTCAGTCATCCTTCCCACGGCATGTACAGTGCTCTCTCCTCCAGAGCGGGGATGACGAAGGTGATGAAAGGCATTTTTGTTGCTCTCACTTCCTGGACAGATGGGGGAAAAAAATTCCTTCCATCTCAGCTTTCCCTGCAAAGTACGGATCCCCCTGAAGGGTGCTAAAGCAGGATGTCTGAAGTCCAGCCAGCAAAGGCTGGAATCACCACGTGACCCCAAATGAAGGTGAAGGATGTATCAGACATGGCTTGTGACCCATCCTGCTCTAAGATGGACTCCAAGAGCTGGAATGGGATGAAGATTTGGCCTTAAATTGCAGGGAGGGGAGATACTTCAATTTCACTGAACGGACAGATTGAATGAAAGTTGATGGTCTTGACATGGCTGGGATGCCACAGGAAGGAAAAGAGGGACTTGGAAGCTGTGCCTGGTGAGAAGTCCTTGTACAGAGAAGCCAAGGGGTACCCAAGTCCTAATGGGACCAGCAGGATTCAACAGGTGGTGTGAAATCTTGGAGTCAGAGCTGGCAGGTGGCTCCAAAGTCTTCAGTTTGGTCTCTGTCCCTGGCCTGCTCCAGGTTTGGATGCTCAGCCATCCTGGTGCTGCAGCCCACCTTGGCCATGCTCAGGGTGTCCCATCAGAGCACCTCCTGCAGAGCACCCACCATCCGTAACCAGCAGGCACTTCTTCCCCCTTCCAAACATTTCTCGAGCTTTTGTGGGTCAACCCAAATGGTGCCTCTTGCTGGCAAAATCCCACTGACAAAACCAAGAGTGAACCCAAGACAAACCCCATTTCCCGAGGGGCACGCTCTGTGCCACCTGACACGACCCCCAGTGCACATCCACAGCCAGGCAGTGCTGGGGAGAGGAGATCCGGTGTTTTCACCCAAACACTGAGGACTTTGGACACTGAGGAAATGTAAGCAGGTTTTTTGGTAGAGTGGCCAACTGGCCCCTTGCCCCAGCTACAGCTGTGCAGGATTTTTTGCAATGCGTACCAACTCACATTTAAGTCTGTGCACACATTTCCCTCCAGCTCCCTGTTATCCCAAATAATCTGCTGCTAGGAAAACACAGAGGGTAGCTCAGACAGGCAGCTGAGCTAGCTAGAAAAGGATATGATTCAAACATACGGATAAAAAGATGACAATTTTCTGCCTCATTCCCAGCTTCCAAACCTCCTATGCCCCAGATACAAAACCTCCATGAAGTTCTTATCCGTGCTGGCCCTGCAGCCCCAAAAAGATCCGGATCATGTGGTGGGTGCTGTGGTGGGATCAACCTCGCCTGCCTGGCAGACATTCTGGGCTGGGCCTCTCCACACGGGCGGCCTTGCCAGTGACAAAATGTGGCACAGCGAGAAAATTCGTTGCGCTTGCAAGTTTTCCCTGTGCTCTGTTCGCAGGGGCTTTGCTGGATTTGGAGCTGTTTTTGCCTCCCCACGCTCCTCCCGGCTCACAGCCGTGCCTGGCACTCAGCACCCAAATCCTGCTGAAATGGCCCCACAGGCTCCAAGCAGCAAGTCCTGGGGCACCCAGTTCCCATCCGGGGGGGAGAAGGGGTGGTGGGCATTAAGTTTGAATGGGGGCTGTTTGCCCCTGCCCATCCCCAATTCCCGGGGGGATGCAGTGAGCAGCCCCAGCCCCACATGCGTCCACACTGGGCAAGAAGAGGCTGTTGCCACCACACAGGTGGAGGCAGCACCTTCCCCAGCTGGCTAAAATCAAGCTTTTATCTTTGGAAAAGGCGACTGGGGCGGGGCAGACCTCCCCCAGGCGGCCCTGCCATCCATCCACCCCGAGGGCAGCAGAACCAGCCCATCCCACGGCCGGGTACCGCGGGGACTCCATCCCGCCTGCAAAGCGCGTCCCGCCCCGCCGTGCCCACTGCTGCTGGAGCTCGCTGCGACCCATCCGGGGCTGCCAGGTCCCGGGGACAGCCCGGCCGGGCTGGTGCCCCGAGCCAGCGGCGCTGGCCTGGCGAGAGAAGGTCAAATGGCTCGGAGTGTCCCTGTAGGGTGGGCAGAGCGGGGAGGGCAGTAGAACGAAACGGAGCCTTTGCCTGTCCCTTGCACAATCCGTAAAGGATCCATCCTGCCGGCTGCCAAGCCGAGGGACGGACCTCGTGTCCCCAGCATGGGTGGCATGGCCAGGGNTTCCATCTCAGCTTTCCCTGCAAAGTACGGATCCCCCTGAAGGGTGCTAAAGCAGGATGTCTGAAGTCCAGCCAGCAAAGGCTGGAATCACCACGTGACCCCAAATGAAGGTGAAGGATGTATCAGACATGGCTTGTGACCCATCCTGCTCTAAGATGGACTCCAAGAGCTGGAATGGGATGAAGATTTGGCCTTAAATTGCAGGGAGGGGAGATACTTCAATTTCACTGAACGGACAGATTGAATGAAAGTTGATGGTCTTGACATGGCTGGGATGCCACAGGAAGGAAAAGAGGGACTTGGAAGCTGTGCCTGGTGAGAAGTCCTTGTACAGAGAAGCCAAGGGGTACCCAAGTCCTAATGGGACCAGCAGGATTCAACAGGTGGTGTGAAATCTTGGAGTCAGAGCTGGCAGGTGGCTCCAAAGTCTTCAGTTTGGTCTCTGTCCCTGGCCTGCTCCAGGTTTGGATGCTCAGCCATCCTGGTGCTGCAGCCCACCTTGGCCATGCTCAGGGTGTCCCATCAGAGCACCTCCTGCAGAGCACCCACCATCCGTAACCAGCAGGCACTTCTTCCCCCTTCCAAACATTTCTCGAGCTTTTGTGGGTCAACCCAAATGGTGCCTCTTGCTGGCAAAATCCCACTGACAAAACCAAGAGTGAACCCAAGACAAACCCCATTTCCCGAGGGGCACGCTCTGTGCCACCTGACACGACCCCCAGTGCACATCCACAGCCAGGCAGTGCTGGGGAGAGGAGATCCGGTGTTTTCACCCAAACACTGAGGACTTTGGACACTGAGGAAATGTAAGCAGGTTTTTTGGTAGAGTGGCCAACTGGCCCCTTGCCCCAGCTACAGCTGTGCAGGATTTTTTGCAATGCGTACCAACTCACATTTAAGTCTGTGCACACATTTCCCTCCAGCTCCCTGTTATCCCAAATAATCTGCTGCTAGGAAAACACAGAGGGTAGCTCAGACAGGCAGCTGAGCTAGCTAGAAAAGGATATGATTCAAACATACGGATAAAAAGATGACAATTTTCTGCCTCATTCCCAGCTTCCAAACCTCCTATGCCCCAGATACAAAACCTCCATGAAGTTCTTATCCGTGCTGGCCCTGCAGCCCCAAAAAGATCCGGATCATGTGGTGGGTGCTGTGGTGGGATCAACCTCGCCTGCCTGGCAGACATTCTGGGCTGGGCCCCTCCACACGGGCGGCCTTGCCAGTGACAAAATGTGGCACAGCGAGAAAATTCGTTGCGCTTGCAAGTTTTCCCTGTGCTCTGTTCGCAGGGGCTTTGCTGGATTTGGAGCTGTTTTTGCCTCCCCACGCGCCTCCCGGCTCACAGCCGTGCCTGGCCCTCAGCACCCAAATCCTGCTGAAATGGCCCCACAGGCTCCAAGCAGCAAGTCCTGGGGCACCCAGTTCCCATCCGGGGGGGAGAAGGGGTGGTGGGCATTAAGTTTGAATGGGGGCTGTTTGCCCCTGCCCATCCCCAATTCCCGGGGGGATGCAGTGAGCAGCCCCAGCCCCACATGCGTCCACACTGGGCAAGAAGAGGCTGTTGCCACCACACAGGTGGAGGCAGCACCTTCCCCAGCTGGCTAAAATCAAGCTTTTATCTTTGGAAAAGGCGACTGGGGCGGGGCAGACCTCCCCCAGGCGGCCCTGCCATCCATCCACCCCGAGGGCAGCAGAACCAGCCCATCCCACGGCCGGGTACCGCGGGGACTCCATCCCGCCTGCAAAGCGCGTCCCGCCCCGCCGTGCCCACTGCTGCTGGAGCTCGCTGCGACCCATCCGGGGCTGCCAGGTCCCGGGGACAGCCCGGCCGGGCTGGTGCCCCGAGCCAGCGGCGCTGGCCTGGCGAGAGAAGGTCAAATGGCTCGGAGTGTCCCTGTAGGGTGGGCAGAGCGGGGAGGGCAGTAGAACGAAACGGAGCCTTTGCCTGTCCCTTGCACAATCCGTAAAGGATCCATCCTGCCGGCTGCCAAGCCGAGGGACGGACCTCGTGTCCCCAGCATGGGTGGCATGGCCAGGGGAGGTCACGTCCCTGACGCAGGGACAGGGGACATCGCCGGGGCAGACGTTCTGCGGAGCTGGGAGGCGCGACCCTGCCGACCCCCGAGGAGGACCCCCGCGTCCCTCCACGTCCCCGCCCTGTGTCCTCGATGTGCCTCCCACGCCCCACATCGGACACCCGGGTAGAGGGAACCGACACCTGCCCCGCTCATTCCTGGAGACAAACCCCGCTCAGCCCCGGCTGTGTGCGCCCCATCGCCCACCCTTCGCCCACCATCGCACCCACGGGGGTTCTGGGCATGCACCCCCGGGGCCCCCCCGTGCACCCCGGACCCCTACGCACCCCCTGCGCATTGCCGTCCCCCGGCACCCCGGACACCCCCAGATCCCAACACTCCCACGGCATTTCCCTCCGCGTGCCCACACGACTTCCTGCCCGGAGCCCCCCAGTCCCTGCGCCCCTGCCCCTCCAGCCCGACCGTACCCGCGGTGCCGGTGCCGGTGCCGCCTCCCCGCGCAGCCCGACTGCACCGGGGAGGAGGCGGCGGGCANGGCAGCCACCCTGCCGCCCCCGATGTCCCTGCTCCGCCGCTCCTCGTCCCGGCTGGGTCTGCCCTGAGCCCGCTGCGGGAGGGGGAAAGCCTGGACACCCCCTTCCCCAGCCCGGGGCATCCCCTTCCCCAGCTCTCCGCATCCCCTTCCCGGTCCGGGGCATTCCCTCACCCCATTCTGGGGCATCCCTCTCTCCCAGCCCTGCACATCCCCTTTAACAGTCCTGAGCATCCTCTTACCCATCCCGGGGCACTGCCTTTCCCAGCCGTTCACCCTTTTTCCCTCGTCCCACCGGCAGCACCTCACGTTTCAGATGCTGCTGGGGGTGTGGGGCCTTCCCTCTCCACAGGTTTCCCCAGCTCCTAAAGTTTTGAGGCACTCAAAAATCCAGAGACAAAAATCCAGCACCGGTGTCGCTGCTCTGGGGACCTCCTGGAAACAGCACCGACACTCCTCTGCCAGGGGTGGTCTGCTCCCAGTCACAAGAGGACCACGGTCCGGGGCAAGATGATCCCTGGGCAGCCAGCACCACCTCCCACCTCCACCACGCCGCTGGGGCTGCGGAGCTCCCCGGCTGCGGGTGCGACCGGCCTCACCCCCCTCCCATGCCTGTCCACACCTCAGGATGAGCTCTTGGCTTGATTTTTTGCCTTTCTAATTTCCTTTCTTCCTGCCCCCTCTGTGCTTTTTTGTGCTTTCCTGGTTTTTGAGGGAGCCTGGCGCTGGCTCTGCAGCCCCCAGGGAGCGAAACCTTCCGTTTATTTGCACACCAGACAGAGAAACCAGTCCTGCCTCCTGCATCTCCCAGCCGCTGCCTCTACCCGGGGCTCCTGCGCTCCCCAGCCTGCCCCGAGAGGTGCCAACCAGCCCGGGCCGCCGTGCCGGATATTTGAGAGCAGCCAGCCTGGCCTTGGGCTGCTGGATGGGGACCAAAGGGGCACCTGGGACCTGCCTGGGTGGGTCCACACTGCTCAAGGTGGGGCACCCGTTCAGCTCCCGGCTCCCAGGGCCAGCCCTGCACCACTCTGGGTGTGGACGGATGCACCCCCTTCTCCTGCAGAAGCTGGAAGGGGTGGGGGTACCTGCACCCCCAGACAGCTAAAGAGAAGAGGAGCAAACCGCTGACATCTCCCAGGGATGCTCCTGCCGACAGCCTGCTGCAGGAACAGCCCTGGTGCCACTTGTGAGGGCACCTGCCCTTTCCTCTCATCGGCACTGAACCAAACCTCTCTTTCCCAAACCTGCAGGCTTTCTGCAAGGTCCAGGAGCTGCTCCCGGCACTCAGGACCCTCAGTGACATCCTGCCTGGAGGCTCTGGAAAGTCTGATGGGTCCTGCAGGCAGTGGCTGGTGGTGATCTCACTTGGAGGGGGAGGAAACGGGACAGACAAACTCTTTCCAACGAACCTGTTGAGTTACTTTAAAATTCCAGGCTGCCAGCAAAAGTGCTGGATGGCGGCGCGGATTAGGAAAATGCTGAGCCTGGACAGAGTCAGGCCTGACCTTTCCCCACCGCAGATCTGCCATCCCGGAGCAGTGAGAAATGAGAAGACTATTTGGGTCCATCTGGTTTGTGTGCTGAGCCCTGAAACCCGACGCTACCGGGGCAGCTGTGAGCCAAAGGGCTTGGCTGCGCCTCCCAGCCTGTGTCCCGTCCAGGAGCCGCTGCGTTTGAGGATGTCTGACACTGCAAAAAGGCAGTGGATTCTGGACACCGGCTTCATGTTGAGCATCCCCAGTCGGTCCCAGCCCGCCCCACCCAATCCTGGGGGCTGCTTGGGGAAAACCAGCAGGCCTGAGCTGTGAGCTGAGCAGCAGCATCCGATAACACCACCCCACGGGGACAGGGACACACCTGCCTCGGCGCCGTGTGGCAGCTGAGATAACAGCTGGGCAGGAGCAAAATAGAAAGAGGGGGGAAGCGGGGTTTAAAAATGGGTCCAATGCCTGTAAGAGGATGGGTTCTGTGAGAGCATCTCCCACAGGGAGGTGGGGCAGTCCGGGCATGGGAGCAGCCACAGTAACCCTAGATATGAACCCGTATTTGTATCGCTGTGGCTGAAGGGACAGTCAGGGGCGGAGAGGAATAGCTGTGGCATGAGGCTGTGAAGTGAGGCGATGGCAGACAGCATTGTAGGAATCAGCCAGCCTGAAATAAAGCACTTAGTTTTTAAACCAGAAATGGCCCAAAGCCATGTGAGGGATGCTTGGCCATCCCCAGTCAATGGAGGAGAGGTGTCCCTGTCCCAGACAGTGCCACAGGAGCTGGTCCTGATCACTCTGCCTTGGGCAGGATCCTACCAAGCCCCATGGCCAGGGTAAGGGCTGGGAAGTCCATCCTGTTCATGCCCTGCTTAGGGATGGGTTGAGTTCCTGGAGACAGCGGGAACCCGCCTGCTGCCTTCCCACCCCCCTCCCGAGAAAAGCCACAGATTCCTCCTTATTTTTAAGGCCAGAGAGATCATCTCAAGCTAAAATAGTCCCAGCAGCTCTGCTGGAAGCCTGGGACCTCTAACCCAGGGCAAGTCCTGCCCTGGGAAGTGCTGGGTGTTCTCACCAGGAGAACCAGGAGGACAGTGGCCAAAGGGGGTTTCTCTTACCTGCTTTCCTTGGCTCAAAGTCAGGGTTGATGAGGACCCGCTGGATCTTCACTACTTTCCACTCCTGGCTGGGATTGGCCGTGGGGCTGTCTGCTGTGGGGGACAGCTCTGGGGCAGAACCAGGGCACCTGGGTGGGGCTGCAGGCTCATCGGCCAAGGCCAGGCTGCTGCCATTCAATGGGGGTTGTGGTGCATCCCCACTGAGCCCCCTGGGGTCCCTCTGGCAGCTCCCACCTGATTTCCCTCCCGGCAGTCCCGTCTGCGCCTCCTGCTTGCCTGGCTCAGAGGCCGGAGCATCCCAGAGCTGATGGCAGCTCTGTCCCCCTCTGCTGCCCCTCTCCTGCCAACAGCAGCTGTCCCCCCCAGTGTCCCCCTCGGCTGTCCCACAGACACAGGGGGGGTGCTCAGCCTCGCCAGACATGGGGCAGCTGCGCTGGGGGTGGAGGCAGAACTGCTGGAGCCTTGTCCTCAGCATCTTCACTGCTTTCCTTCACTGGCACTCCACGGCCTCTCCAAACAGCTCCGCATGGCCAAGGGGATGGATCCTCTCTCAGAGAATGGGCACCCTGAGAGGGAGGGCAGCCACGTGCCAGGCACGAGCTCGGCTGTACTACTGTTGCTGGCAGGAAGACCAGGCACGATGCACTGGAGCAGGCAGGTTTTGGAGACCCAGATGGAGGGAGGTGTCCAGGGGAGACAGGCCAGCAAGGAGGATTTTGCAGGAATTTCTCTTTCCCAGGCAGAGGACCAGCATCCAAGGACCTGTGTGAAGGGAAGGCGGAGCATTGAGGATGCTTGTGCTTGCACTGATTTCCTGTGGCCACAGACATCGGAGCAGCTCCCGGCAACCCCAGCCTGAACCCCAGCTCCAGCACCGCTCCCCATGGGGAAGGACCCCCCGAGGTGCAAAGCCCATTTGGAAATGCCCCAACCCCAACACCGTGCTCACCACCCCAGCACCTTCATCCACCCATCCCCACCCTGGGGACAGCACCCCTGGCTGGAGCCCTGTGCCCGGCTCCCCTCTCTGCCAGCCCAGACGTGGCTGTGGGCACCCCTGTTAGTGGTCAGCGCTGGGGCACCACTGCTCTGGAGCTGGGAGTGTTCAGGGAAGAATCCAATCCCTGAGGATGTTGCTCAGGGTTATCGGGAACAAAAAAGGAAAATTTCCAGCATCTAGCCAACAAAACCGTGTTTAACCATTGAGTGACTCATGCAGCGTCAGGACAAGCGCAGACAGACCCACTTCCCTCCTGCCAAGCATAAATCCTGCTGGGATGGCGAACCCACGCACCAACACAGGCAAGTTATCAGCTGGGAGAGGGGGATGTCATCGCTCCCGGGACAGGATATGGGTTACGGCGCACGGAAATCCCTGTGAGTCCTTCGCTCGCACAGCATCGCCCTGCCCTGCTCACAGCCAGGCTGGTCCCAGGGAAGCGCCTCCTGGGAGAACCACAGCACCCATGGCACACGGATCGTGACGGATTTCCCAACCTAACAGCCAGCTGAGGAGGAAAAGGGGTTTCTGCTCATCCCAAACCCCTCCCTGAGTTAGTGAGGTTTTTCAGTGAAATAAGAAAAGGCACCAGGTCAACATCGCCGGTTAAGCTCTGGCAGGAATACACCCTGCAGCTTCCTCGAGCTTCACACAGCTTCCCTGCAAAACTTTTCCTGTCCTTAGCATGGTTATTTTGGAAAAGAAGGCAGATTAGAAAGCAGGCTCTTGGGCATTTCCCAAACACAAGGCTGCATTTTTTGGAGAATGCCCAAAGGAAATCTTCTGCCCTTACTGAAATCCTTCCTCCTGCCTCGCTCTGCTGCAATTATTCAGCACAGATTTGCAAAGAGAACCTGGGGAGAAAATGTCAATGTTTCTCTCTGAAAAAGAAATTTCACTCTCCTCTTTACGTAATTTGGGGGCTCAGTAGTTGCAGGAAGCCACCCACATCTTTCCTTAGAAACGTGGCAAGTTGTTGGAGCTGGAGGGAGCTGCCTTATCTCAAACAGGGACAAAGAGAAAGTTGCCAAAAATAGCCCCAGCCCAGCCTGGGTCGGCAGAGATCCTCTCAGGGTGGATCTGCATCTCCCCACTCCCTCGCCCTGTCCCTAGGGAGCAGGTTTCTTGGGCAGCACAACTCGTGCCCACCCTACACCGGAGCTGCCCCGACAATTTGCTGGGGGAGCTGGCACCTCCCTGGAAATCGTCTCCCGGAGCCGCCCCCTTCCATCCGGGAGCGCTTTCCACACGCGGGCACCTCCCGGCAGCGACGCCCACGGCCCCGGTGTTCCCCAGGCAAACCCCTCCGCGGTGAGACCCGAGCAGCGGTGTTCCCTGAGGACACACTGCTGGGACGGGGCCGCCCACGGCTGCGAAGCACCGAGTCAGGCATCGGCTGCCTCGCGGGGGCCGGTCTGGGCCCGGCGCGGCGGCGGGGGAGCGGCGGCGGAGCTACGGAGAGCAGCCTCCTTCCCCCGGGACACAGCTCCTGGGCTCTACCAGCAGCACAGGACAGGAATATTTATGAGTAACGTGGACCTTTAGCAAAAGCTGCTGGGCTGATCCCTGTTGGAATACAGCCAGGCGGGGTGGGTATATGTGCCTCGGGTGCATCGCTGCTCTGGCAGTAACAAGCAGCAACAACCAGCCACAAAACCAGGCTGAGACAGCCCCTAGCTGCAAACGAAGGCTGTGAAGAGGGATGAGGGTCATTTCAGGCACCATTTCAGGGGTGCAGCCCCAGAGGATGCCTAAACTGGGCACCAGAACCCAGCTCAGAATCCCAAGAAGCAGCTGCTCACCATGCCCGTCTGAGAGGCTCCTCATGCTTCCTGACAGCAGCAGGTCCCTACGAGAAGCTGCAAAATGCTGCTGGGGAGGGAATAATAACAACAACAACAACAACAAAAAACCCCCCTTCAATTCACAAAGTGCTGAAATCTGGCAGCAAGGAGACCTTTTGCTCAACTTCTCTTCCTGCCCACTCGCTGGCGAGTGATGCACAGCCCCCCCACCTGCCTTTCTCACACCCTGTCACCCTCCCCCCCTGCCCCCCCCGCTATTGAAAAAAGGAAAACTAAAGTTAACTTTCCACGTCCCACACAAATATTTTTGGCAGGCGTTGCTGGCATTCAGGCTGCTGAGCCGGGGGGAGACTGGGTCTGCAGAAAGTCTTCGTCTCCATCTGCTCCCGGCACCCGGCTGGGGGCCCGCAGTGCCTGGGCTGGTCTGTCCCAGACACAGCTCAGGGGCAGGAGGTGGCACAGCTGTAAATAATGGGGGGCACCTCCAGGACCACCCTGGGGACCGTGAGTGGCCCAGCCATGGGAGTGCCACGAAGGGGGGGGGGGCAGATTCACACCCAAACTTTGGCTCTGTCCCTGCTTTCCTGTGTTGTTCTCAGCCACATCCCTCCCTGCCCCACGCTGGGTTTTCATCACCATTAAACAAGCTGGGAAGGGGTGCGAAAGCTGTCCCCAGCACAGCGGGGACTCTCGGGTTTCCCCGGGTCAGGCAGCGGGTCGCTGTCACTCAGGCAGGACCCTGCTGCCCAGACTTGCAGTCCCCAGCTCCAGTCACAAGACTGGCCCTGTCCCTTTCCAAAATAGCCCAGCCGCAATGTATACATCTGGGGAGCTTTACACCTGCCCTGTGCCAGCAGCTGAGTGTCCCCTCAGGGGAGCTCGGCACCTTCCTTCCCCACGTGGCGCCTTCTTCCCGTGACACCTTCCCTCAGTGGCACCACAGGTGAGGAGACTGGGGGGCTGCATCCCCCCAGGGCAACCCCACATCCCTGCGGATCCCCGTGCTTCTGTAAGGGAGCACTGCCCTCGCAGCTGATACCAGAGACACCTCGGGTGTCACCCAGCAGTGTTTGGCTGCCCTGTGCGCAGACACTCTCCCATCTGCTGCAATCCAATATCCCTCCCAGCTCCCTGGATACCTGGCCAGGACGGCTGAGCTGTGCGCTGGGGGAAGGCACAGCCGAGCTGCCTGCGGGGTGATCCCCCTTTCGCAAGGACCCCACTGCTACACCCCAAAGCCCTGCACGTCTGGGGCCAGTGCGGTGTCACCTGTGCCACACTGATATCCTCCCACGGGAGAGCCAGAGTGCTTACAGCCAGAAGGGGACACAGCTGGGTTGTGCAGGGTGGATGGAGGGAAGCCTTCTCTGCCGGGATCCAGTGCCTAGGGAAAGGGCACAGGGAAAGTGGGATGGGGTGATTGCTTCCCTTGGCATGACAAGGGATCCCTGCTCCCTGTGGAGCAAGACCTGGGAGTGTGGACAGGGGTGGCTTCATCCTGGCTCCTGCAGGCGAGGCCAGGGCTGGCAGGCACGGCAGCCGGCAGCGTGCTGGGGAAAACAAAAGCCTTTTGCAGCGCTGATTTACTACCTTGACGGAAACCGGGATGGAAAAAACAACATTCCTGAATGCCTGTCCCCGCGCAACCCCTGCGGTGCCCAGCACCCCAGCCTGCCTGTGGGGACACGGGCTGCTGGTCTCGGCAGGTGGGTGCCCCGTGCCCTCATTCCCTGCCCACAGCTGGTGGGGAGAGGCTGTAGAAGGAATGCTGGGGATGGGCACTGGGGCTGCGGGGCGCCGGGGGAGCTGTCGTGATTAAGCAGTGAGCGAAGCGAGGGAGGAGGAGGACAGTGGCATCCCGGCCAGCTGGACCACGTCCCCTCCCTCTCCACCCCACGCTGGAAGGAAGGGCTGGATGAGGGCCGATTGTATCCTCTGCACGGCTGCTCCTCACGCCAGCCCTGGGCTTGTCCCTCGGGGTTCAGGGAGGAGTGGAGTCCCAGAGGCTCCCAGGCACTGAGGAGGTGAGCAGGGTGGGGAGCTGAGGAAGGGGGTGCTGGCCCCTTGCAGGGCAGCACGGTGCAGGCTGGCCTGGACTCACGGTGAAATGTGTTTTGTATCCCAGCACAGCCAGCCCAGCCCAGCCCAGCCTCAGAGGGCGTTTGGCCCACTCTGCCACCCCCATCCCCATGGGGGTTTTGGTGAGGTTTTGGTGCTCAGCACACCCACCCCCCTCCTGCCACTGCTCAGCCCACGTCCCAGCCCCGGTCTGGGGGGCTCCAAGAAACCCCGGTGCTCCAGGGGGATTCACATCCATCGAGCATCAGTCTGTGTGCTCCAGCCGAGCGACACTGATCCTGCTCTGCCCTCCTGGCTGGGTTCACAAGTGAATCTGGCCCTTCCTGTCATCCCTAAGGGGCCCATCTGACCTGGGGGTCCCAACCAGACAATCCTGGGAGCTGCCCATGCCCTGACTGCACAACAGCCCCACGCAGGGCAGGTCCCAGCCTGTCCTGCCCTTTGCTCAGCTTGAACCCTGACCCCAGCTCCAGCTGCTGCATTCCAGGGAATGAGGACAACCCCAGCCCGGCTCTCACAGCTGCCTCAAGCCCTTCTCAGTGCAGTTTTGGGGAGCAAAGTACCAGGTTTGCCATGTCCCACCAGCTCAGCCTGATGCAAGCCCAAGGTGCCACCAGGGGGGTGGCCATCCCCAGGGACCTCTGGCCACTGCTGCTGTGGGACAGAGGGTGGACAGCTGGAGCCTCAGCAAATCACTACAGGAAGCCAGGGATGAAACTGCCCCTCGGCCTTTTTAAAAGCTCAAGTGAAATGTAAAAACCAGAGAGGTCCAAGAGAGAAGATGAAGATGAACTGAGAGATCAGGCTCTGGCCAGTGTGGCACAGCTGTCCCCAGGACTGGCACTGCCATGGCTGAAAAGTGAGCTGGATTGGCTAGCCAGGTCCTGGCAGCTTTTGGGTCCACACCTCCCTGTCTGCCTGGGGCAGCTCACCTTCATCACCCATCCTGCAGGAACATCCCAGCTGTGCAGCCACCAGCTCTCTGGCACAGCAGGTCCCACACCCAAATTTCCCCTCAGAGCTTCAGCAGCAGCTGCCAGAGGGAGAGAAGGGAGGGCGGGCTGGCACAGTGGCGCCTTCACGCATTTCCCAAGCAATACCAGTGCACATTTCCTGGGGGAGGAGCGAAGGAATTCTCACTAAACAAAATCCTGCTCCTGGAGGCGAGCACTATGGGGATGGGGTCACCCCTGGATATCAGATGCCTGTTGGTGGTTGTGCCAAAAACCTGCTTGGGTGGGGAGGACGGGGCAGCCTCTGCAGTGGGGTTGGGGTTCATCCCGCAGTGGGGTTGGGGCTCATCCCACAGCCATGAGATGCGTGGGATGAACTTTCTTGCAGTGGAGTTAGGGCTCATCCTACCGCCCCGTTGGCCCCAGGGAGCTCAGCCTCAGCAGACACAAAGCATAAGACAGTAACTATGCAGAAAACCCCAGAGGGGCTCGAAAATCCAGTTCAAACAACCTGTGAGCACTCGGGGCTGCTGCCCGAGCTGGGATGACTGACAGCCGGAGCATCTCAACTCCTCACCCAAAGCAGGCTGCAAAACTTCCCGGGTAATCCTGGGGGCTGGCACAGCCACTGCTGGACTTCACAGCCTTGTTTGACATGGTCACAATCCTGCCCTGGTCCTCCTGGGCAGACAAACAAGAGGCTGCGACCTGCGGCTGTCAGGATCAGGGCATGCGACCTGCCAGTGCAGTGATCCAAGGCCAGTGGCAGACCTGACGGCTCAGCCGAGCTTTGCTGAGCCCAGCAGCTCTGTCTTCCCCACTGTGACCCACCCCCCACCATCTCCAGGCATCCCTGAAGCCCTAAAGCTCCCTGAGGAACAGAACTGTGCTGCTAAGAAACAGGGAGCAGCTCCATGCAGCCCTGGCCAGCGTCTTGGCCCCCAGCTCGGATCCTGGGGAGGCAGGATGGGAGCTGGGAGTAGAGATGGATGCACACAGCCTGGGAACTGCCAGGATAAAGGACGTTTTAACAGCACAGTGACTGAGTGCACACAAGTACAGGGTTTGGCCCCTCTGAGCCCCACGGGCAGCGCTCGGGTCTGTCCATGGGAAACAAAGAGCATCCCGGGGAAGGGAGTGTTTTCTTTCCAGACCAGGAAAGCAGCCAAACCCCAGCACATGCCCATTCCCAGGCCTTGGCCCCAGCGGCACAGCAGGCTGGTGGCCTTGGGACATGAGGTCCTTTCCCATCTCAGCCCAAGGCTGAGAGCTCGGCCAGTCCAGGCGAGGCAGGAGAGCAGCCCTGCTGCTTGCCAGGGCTCCGGGGGGCCCTGAGGCCAGGGCAGGGCCACCAGCCATCGCTACTCAGAGGGGTCCCCAAGCATTTGGGACGGGGCTGTGTGTGTGTGTGCTCCGCAGTCTGGCTCTCCTTCTGGCAAAACCGCTTGTGCAGCAGGAATAAACACGCCGAGGACACATCCAAGCCAGTGCAAACAGCCCCTGACCGAGCCGCTCTCTCCCAACACTCTGTTTTTCTTTCTCTGCTTTTCCTCTCCTCTCTTAACCCCTTCAGGAGCCCGGGGGACCTGTGCCGGCAGCCCTGGGAGCACCTGGAGCCAAACCCCATGAATCTCTGGGAGTCTGACCACAAGGAAGGGCTGGGACATCAGTGATGTTCCAGGGTCCCCCCAGGGCACAGGGCTGGTTTTGCTGCCCTCAAGTCCCTTGGCTGTCGTTCCTCTCCCTCTTCTTCCCCCAGCTCTTTTCTCCCCTCCACAGCTCATCCTTTCCCCAGCAGCTCCGGAGGGTCGCGGGGAAAAGGGCTGCTTCTCCCTCCAGCCCCCAGCTCACCCAGCCAAGCACAGGCTGGGTGCTGGCAGGGGGCACCTCATCCCGGGCAGGACAGAGGAGCCAGGAGACACCCCATGGAGGAGAGCACTCCAGGGAAGCCCACCTCCACCCTCCGCTCTGCCAGAAGCCCTCTCCATCCTGGAGGTTGCCGTGTTTGTCTCCTGTGACACCGCCCTGTCCCCACGGTCACCGAGAGCCGTGCCCGGCCGGCATCCCGCTGCGATGGCCACGGAGCCCAGGGCATCTCTGGTGAGCCCAGGGATGCTCGCACTCGCCACGCTCACCTCTTTCCCTTTCCCTTTGCTCCCGTGGGGAAGTAAAGCTGGCCGCTTTCCATNCTGGGGCCGGCAGCGCCCGGGTCTCCTCGCCTGCTCTGCTCCAGCCGCGCGCGCAGGGCAGGGTGAACGGGGGGAGAGGGGAGGGAGGAGGGGAGGGGGGAAATGAAACTTTAATAGCACAGAGCCCCTTTTGTTTCCCAGCATATGGGATATTTCATACATGCTGAAGGCATTAACCACCTATATTCTTCAAGCGCTGGCGGCGGCTGGGAGCGCAGCCCCGCGCTCAGCTCGGGGCACGGTGTCTGTCCCGGGGGGCTGCAGGCTGCACCAAGCAGCCCCTCGGCCCTGGCACCCCTCCCTGGATAGCAGGGACACTCCAAATTACAGCCTGGAAGACGGCTCTGCTTCACCCAGATCACCCCCTGCATGGTTTCGTCCCCTCAAAAGAGTAGCCAAGCCCCCAAAGTCGAGGCCAGGAAAGGGATGGCCCTGTTTTTTGGACATGCTGGGAAGTGGGGGAAACTGACCCCGCTATCCCCGGGGGTCTGAGACCCCAAACATCCCTCCTGTCCCTGGGACATGGCAGAGCCCAAAGGTCCCATGGAACTGTGACTCACAGTGGCAGAGAGGGGCTGAGGAGGGCTGGCAGCACGTCCCCCCCTGCCCACACCCCAAGGACACGAGAGCATCCCTGGAGCAGCAAGCAGGCAAGGTGCTGACAGGGAAGGGCTGGAAAATACCCACATGGGAGATCCTCATGCTGTTCACCCACTTTCTCCCCTCTGTCTCCCTTCGTGGTGCCTGGGCACAGACCACGGTGCCTGTGAAATGGGTGACACCATCTTTGCAGGTAGGGAAGGGACATCGCCACGTCCTGAGCACAGACAGAGCACAGACAGTCCTGAGCACTGCCACCACCCCCCGCAGCCCCCACCAGCCACCTCAGTGTGGGATGGGGACATCTAGGGTCCTTGGCACTGCATCCCTCCCTTATTCCCACAGAAGAGATGTTGGCTTCGACTTTCTGGGCAGGAGAGGACATCCACTGGTGGCAAAACTCCAAGCGTGGTCTCAGATGGAGGGGGTCCCCTCTGTGCTTTGTTTTCACCAGATTGGGTGGATTCCTCAGCACTGGGGCTCTTAATTGGTGCCCACCCCCTGACTGGCACCCGTGAAGGCTCCCAAAGTGGGCTCCCCTTCACCAGCCGTCGTGTTTTTGGCCAGCCAGGGGAAGGAAGGCACGAGCCCACTCACCCAGGGTGAAGGGACACGTTGTCCATCCCACAGAGCCGCAGCTCCACTTGTCCCTGAGCCCCCAGCCTTGCACTACACAGGATGCCCAGTAAATCCTTACTTTGTCCAGTGTTTATCCAGTCACACTCTAATTTGAAATAAAGAACGCAGCCAGTAAAAGGCCTTTATAGCTCTTCAGAGCTCATAAACCGGCAGTGCTGGCGGACGGGGGCCAGATGATTGGGGGCTGCTAGGAAAATTTATTGCAGATTTTGGTAACTTAAACATTACAGCTCTGTGAGCCCCAGGACTGGTTTGCTGAGCAGCTCCCAGCGGCAGAGATGGAACAAGGGATGCTTTATTGGGGAAGGGAAGGGGGGGCTGACAGGTCTCACCCAGACCCACCGTTAACATCCACCCAGATTTAGACTGGCTTGTTTTTGAGGCTTCGCACAGATTGAATCTGTCCTCGTGCCAGGAGGGAATGTGTGTCCAGGCTCCTATCCTCATGCCCGGAGCTGCTGGACACAAGGCTGCATCTCCCTGGGATGAAGACAGTCCTCAGGAGCATCCCAGGGAGATGATGAATGGGACTGTGCCAGCACCTCCTTGTGCCAAATCCCCTGGCTCAGTGGGCAACCTTACACCAAGCCCTGCCGTGGGGCAGGAAGAGCCAGGCCGGGCTGGCCAAGCTTGTCGTGGGAGTCTGTAGAATTTGGAGAGAATGAGAGGAAGCGGCTGGGGTGGGGAGCGTGCGAAGGAAGGCGGGTAGCAGGAGGGAAGGCATTTTATCCTTGCCAGTGCCTTGGCTGATTCGGTGTGAACTGCTATAAATTTGCTCCTTATCTCTCAGGCCATTTAATGTTTTCATGAAAAGAAAATAGTCTGCAGGAAAAAAACCCCGCTGATAAAAGATCCCTTTGGCGTTGGGAGGAATGTTAAATGTCTCTAATCAGCAGGGTCTGGGGCTCGGAGTGCTCCCGGTGCTGGCAGGGAGCTGAGAAGTTGTGGAGACTGGGCAGTGCTTGGAGCGGACTCTCCCAGCAGCCTCCCAGGGCTGGGGCGGGCTGGCATCTGCACCGCCGGGTGCCCCTTGCACTAGAGAGGGTCCAGGGAGATCTACACGGGGGACGTGGTGCCCAGTGTGGGGGAGCAGTGGCTGTGGCTGGGGTGGCTGCAGCCACTTCACCCCGCAGGCTCCCGCGTAAATTAAACCAAATACTGCCAGAAAGAATAAAAAATGGGAATACGAGGCGCAAACTCTATGGGAGAAAAGAAATGGATCCAAATCCTTCTTGACTGCTGCCCAGGGCCAGGCAGGAGCATGGGCTGTGCCAGGGACCCCCATGTGTCTTTGCACCTCCAGGATCTGCATCCCTCGCCTGTGTCTGTACCCGTGGGGAGGCCGGGGAGAAGCCCCAGAGCCCCATGTGGCTGGAAGCATTCTTCCCAGGAAAGCTGGCCCACGGACCTTGGATTTACAGTTGCAGAAGCAAATCCTGCACGAGTCCTTCTTGGAACAGACCTCCTGGCCCTTACTGACCGTGCCCTTGCTCCTGCTGAGGACTGGGATGCAGGGCTGGGGGCACGGGGGTCACGAGCATCCCTCTCTGCAGGATCAGGTACTGTCTGGTTGCACTTCCCATGGTGTGGGCACTGAGATATATCCCTGAGGCTCTTTCCTCCTCCAAACACTGGGTGATGCAGCTGCTGACATCCCACAGGCTGGTGCATCCCTGACGGGGAGCATCCCTGACTGGGAGCATCCCCGCCGTGTGGCTCTCTGGAGGCCATCCCACCCAGCAGCCTGTGGCCAGCAGAGCCATGGCACAGGGACACGTGAGCCTCTGAGCTGCAGCTTCACGTCCAGGCTGGAAAACAAACCAAGCAGCAAAAATGTGACGGCAAAGGGGATTTTTCAGGGTGGGAAGGAACATTGATGGGTTCTGAAGTCATCAGTCAGGGTTACTGATGACTTTCCCCCCCCTCCTTTTTCTTCCCCTTTTGGTAATGTTTCATTTTATACTCCAAGAGAGCAGAAATGCCACTTCAAATCAAAAACTCAAACCCTTCTGTTTCAACACACTCCCCAGCTCAACATCCTCATGCACCAACACACCCACATACCAGCTTTCCTCCCAAACACAGCCCTGGCCCAGCGGAGCCCGTTTCCAGGCAGCGTTCCCCCTTGGCCGGTCCCGTATCCCAGCATCCTGCCTCCCCTGCCAGCCCCACTCCCAGCCCCATCCCGCCATCCACATCCCCTCTCCACAGGCAAACACATTTTCCTCCACATCCATCACGTGGCAGTAGGATGTGTGTTCTGGTGCCAGAACACGCACGGCCGGCTGCGCCAGCAGCGCCTGCACGGCTGCACAGAGCTGCTGCTGTGCTGGTGGATCGCAGTTGGCTTTTTGTGGGATGGTTTTGGCTGTGCCTGGAATGGTGGGGAGGAGCCAGGAGCTGGCACTTGCCGTCAACACTGACCTGCTGAAATTGGTGTGGTGCCAGGTGGCTCGCTCTTTGCTTGGACATCTATCTGTGTGCCCACCCTCGCCTTCCTGTGGGGCATTTCTGTGCTTTCAGAGGCAAAACCACATCTATTTTGTAAAGCTGGGGGTTGCTTGGCAGACTGGCAGCACCACTGGTATCACGATGGCATCGTGGGATGAGGACAGTGACCGTGTACCGGCCCCGGGCACCTGGCATCCTCCTGCCAAGGGATGTGGGCATGAGCGTCCTGGGCTCTCACCTCCGTGGAGTGCCCGGTGGCAGCTCCCCTCGGACTCCAGTGCAGCCCCACTGCCGCTGCTTTTGCTGCCCTCTGGCAGACCCCCCCATCCCGCCGCCGTCTGCCTCTGACGCAGGCGGCTTCGCTTCCAGACGGGTCGTGCTCGCCCCGAGCCCCAGCCAAAAGAAAGCCCCTTTGTTCAGCTCAGCAAGCAGGGCCCATGCGCCAGCTGACCCCACTGACTTCCACCACCCGAAAACACAGCCCCTGCTGTCCCGTGGGTCAGGGCAGGCACAGGGACAGTGACAGGGACAGCCCCCGACACCACTGCTCGGGTCAGGGTCAATGCCCAGGGACATGGGCGTGGGTCACAGAGCGTGCAAGGGTGTGGAGCTGCTCCTTCCTGCCAGGAGGGATGGATGGATGGATGGAGGGATGCTCTGCAGCCAAACCTCTCATGGCTTTCTGAGATGGGCAGAAATCACTGGGAAATAGTGGAGCTGCCAAGCTCACCAGGGTGGGATGGGGAGCGGGGCTGGCGCTGAACAAGCTGCTGCTAATGAGAAGCAGGTGGAGAGCCCGGCGTCGCCCCCCCAGTCCTCGCTCAGCCCTCGGGGTCAGCCTGTATTTTCTTAAGTCCTGATTGCAAAGAAATTGGAGGCTTGTGTGCCAGTAGGGTCTGGTGTGCTCCCAAGCAAAGAAAGCCTGACAGGACATGGGTTTAGGTTTGGGAATGAATGGAGAGTATTCTGGCACTTTGCACCCCAGCTGAGCAGGGCACAGGACCCATGGGATGATGCCTGCCCTGATCCTGCTCCAGCAGGAGCATCCAGTTGGGAATGGCAGCAGCCCATCCAACAGCACTCAACTCATGCCCGATTCACATGCGGGAGAAGAGGAACCCTGAGCTGCCGAGCCAGAGAGGAAACGAGAGCAGAAAAATGTGATAAACAGCTGTAAAGCCCAGCCCTGGCTCTGTGCTGCTCCCGCCGTCGCGGGTCGGCCCCTCAGACTGTTTATGGAAAGCCCAGTTTGCCGAGAAATCCATCTCCCGTTTCCTGTTGATCACTGGAAGCCAAGGTCCCTCAGCCAAGGGCTGCCGCCGCCCGCGCACGTCTCGCTGTGAGACAGAGGAAGGGGCTGAGCACGGGGCAGTTCACGAGCTCTCGGGGACGGGGTAACAGTCCCGAGGGGCTGGAGTATCCCCTGGGAGCTGATCAAAGCTCTCTGGTGAGACAGGGCAACCCCAGCCCCTCTGGGACCCCTGGGCATGGAGGAATTGGGAATTCTTCCCCAGGCTACTCAGCACCGAGGGAGTGTGGGTGGGATGCTCACACCCACCCGCGGAGATCCAGGGCTGAGAATGCCCACCCGTTCCCAGCAACGACCCGTTCAGCCCTCAGTGTTCACCGAACACATCCAAGCCCCCGGTCTGGGGACGAGTGCTGGGTCCCCACCTTCACTCCCTTCCTGCTCCTGCGGCCCCGCTGGCGGGTGCGGAGGGAGCTGCGCTCCGTGTCCGCTCGCTCAAGGCCAACCCCATTGTTGGTGAAGCCGTGCAGGGTGGGAGCGGAGCCAGGCGGGGATGGAGCCGGAGCTGCAGATCCTGCCGCTCTTCACTGAGTCATCAGCCCGCAGGAGCTGAGCAAAGCAGAGCCGGGTGCTGACCTGAAATCTAGCCGATTCTTTGCTCTGAATCAGGGCAGGGAGGAAGGGAAAAAGGTTGGGAGAAGGGGGGACCAATGAGTGGGTTTTGCCTGCTTAAATCTGCCCTTTTCCCAGCTGCTCCAGAGAGAGGTGGGGTCAAGGCAGTGCCAGAGGGATGGAGAGAGGCTGCCGAGAGTCCTGATGGGGACAGACACAAGGAGATGACAGGCTGCAAGGAGAGGGAAGGGGCTGGGAGATGCCAGGGGTATGTGTGCCCATGTTTTCACTGAGCTCATCCCAACTAATCCGAGGAGGAGGAGGAAGCAGGGAAAGAAACAGAAAGAGCTTTCCACCCCCTCTGCCAGGTCCCCTCCCGGAGCTGCGGTTCCCGTTGGGCGGGAATGGGGATGCTCGCCCGGCATGTGCCTGCTCCAGCTGCGAGCACGTGGCCAAATCTGAGACAACCCCCCAGGAACAGTCCGGTCCCAGCAGAGCTGGGGGCCAAGGGCAGATCTGGGGCCAAGGGCAGATCTGGATCCTGCTGGCTCAGGACGATGGCGGCGCACCAGAAGTCGCCTCTGAGTGGTCAAATGGGTAAAACAAGCCCATCCCACGGGCAGCTGAGCCTACCCTCCCCACTGTCGCCTCCTCAAGCCCCAGCAGCAATCGCTGTTGCAGGAAATCCTGACTCCAGCCCTTCCATGGGGCTTCACAGACCCCCCAGCAACCCCAGCACCAGAGCCACGGAGAACACCCACCCCCGACCCACCCCATCCCTACCCCTGGGCTGCTCCCCATGAGCGGGGGGGGTCCATCAGCCCAGCTGGGGAGCTGGGGGACCGTCACCCATGTGGTCACCAGCTGCTTGGAAATATTTCCCTGGCTCCGGGTTATATGTACAGATTTTTATAATTATTAGCCTTGGTAATTTACCGTAAAATATTTATTCTGGCTCATTCCAAGGCGTTTGATTCGTGTTGGGTCCGTACGGCTTGCGGGGGGGGGAGTGGGGGTGGGATGTACATGGGGAGCCACGCGGCCGTGCGGGGCTGGACGCTCGTTCCCATCCTGTATAAATATCCATGTGGATGTGTGTGGCCCAGGGAAGAGACCCTGATGGCAGCCAGGACTGGGGGTCCAGCTCGCCGTGGGGCTCCTCAGCCCCTCCTACTGCAATCCCAGCCACCCCAGCCCTGCGGGACACGGGGCAGGGGAGGGTGGAGGTGGCGTCCTGCAGGGAAGGAATGCGGGGGGAAAGCACCCTGGCAAACCCCGGTGATGGAGGGAAACATCCGGATGGATGGAGGCGGCGGGGAGGGATGATGAGGAGGAGGAGGAGGGTCCCGGGGGTGGCAGTGGCGGTCCCAGCACGCCTGGGTGGTCGGCAGGGCTGGGCTTCCCCCCGCCTGGCTGCGGAGGATGGGCTGGGAAGATGGGGGCTGAGATGGGCTCTGTGCCGCGCTGAGCCCCCCCGAGCGAGGGGAGAGGACACCCCCAACACCCTTCCCTGCCTGCCCCGGCGCTGGGATCCACGTCACGGCTCTCCGAGCCCCAGGGGCTCCGGCAGCGGCGACCCCCATGACGCGCGGGGAGGCTCCAGCGATGAAACTCAACCCAGATGTGCAACAGCGGGAACCCTTTAACATTTCCCTGCTCTGTGCCTGGAGCTGGAAAGCCCCTCCAACAGCCCTGGCTCCCGAGTTTCTCCTCTCTCACTCCTTAAGGGTGCCCTGAAAAGGAGTTGCAGATGTTGTCCCAGGGAGGGACAGGGGCAGGGACCCACTGGGGATGCTCCAGCAGCTCTCGGCAGCGCCGAGATCATTGGGGAAGGCAGCAACCCGAAAGCACCAGCAAATAAACAGCACTGAGTCCCCACAGGGCTTAAAATGACAAGGAGAAGTATTAAAATGGTTGAAAAGTACAGATTATGTGGGCTGAGTTCCACCCCCACAGCAGTGCCAGCCCCTCGGCAGTGGGAATGTGCTGGTACCAGCACGGGATTTGCCGCTCCGTGAGCTCAGACAAGTTTCATCTGCACTGACGTGGCCAGAAGCTGGATTTGCTCAAGGAAAAGTTGCCAGGACAGCCAGAATCACACACATCTTGCCACTCTTTGCCCCCCTCAGAGTCTGGAGCCTTGTTTAGTGTCTGCCTTCACTTTTCTTTAGGGCTCAGCATCCCCTCACAGCCCTTCCTCATCCTCAACCTCCTGGTGTGGGAGGACACCCCAGCCTGCCTCCCAGCCTGCCTCCCAGCTGGCCTCTGCATTATTAAACCAGATCCTCCTTATCAGCCTTTATCTTTTTCCACTCATGCAAAACCTGCCTGGTTCTAGCTCTGCCAGCCGTCGGTACTTCCATCAGGCGCCAGAGGACGTTGGGACACCCCTTCGGTGCTGCCCCTCAGTTCATCCCCTTGTGCCCCCCAACCCCTCTTGAGGGGACAACCCACTGCTTCCCTACCCCCAGAGCCCTGGGAAGCAGCCCCTGTTTCCCCCGGGCTCAGAGCTGCTCCGACACCTGGTTTCAATAATGAACGGCGCGGGAAGGGACAAAGGCGCCTTGCAGGAGGGCAGCGGGGTGCAGGATGAGGGGCTGGCAGGTGGGGAAGGAGGGGGGCTGCAGGGCTGGGGTGAGGGGCATGCTAAGGGGGGCACCAGCCCAGGAGATCTGCAGAGCTGGAGGGGCCCAGCTGCCCATCACCACATCTCTCTGAAAAAACAGCACTCACAGAACGGGGTTAACTGCAGGCACCGGAAAGCTGGGATTAGTGGAAATTGGTTATAAGAATTTTCCCAGATGGAAGAAGCATCTTTTCGTCATCTGTCCTTTGACATTTCAAGTCTATTTTGCATCCCCAGCATTTTCTGATTTGGGCTGTGACATTTAAATGGCCAATTTGTGTTTACAGTCTTAGGCGTTGTAAATATCTTACATATAAATGTCTTTGCGTGTATAGGAGACATTCTATACATTTGTATCTTTGAAACAAGAGCTATAAACCTTTACAGGAAAATGTAGATCTCCTACAAAAACATTTCTATCAGCTTTGCACTCACAGGGTAGATGAACACGTAACAGAAATACATTGACTTTTTCAGACATTGGGATTTAGTATTATTTTATCACAAAGTGTAAATATGTCACTTCAAAATCATGAGAGGCATTAAAAGAAATATTTTGCATGGCTTTTATTCAAGGACTTGCTGACTTGCACTGTCCCCCCCTCCTAGGCATCATCCCCCTCCAGTCCCAGGTCCCATGACAAGGATGCAGCAGTGTCAGGGTTGCAGAGCCAAGGTCACGTCCCAGCAGCTGCGGGGGTGATGCAAAGGGACACGGCTCTCCAGCGGGCCCTGGCACGGCCACAGTCCCCTCCCAGCACACAGCACTGTGTGACACCACAGGGGGCCTCGGGAGACTTTTGACTGCTCCAAGTCTGACCTTCCATGAGGGTCCCATCATCCCAGTAGGAGCACGACCGCCTCACCAGCATGACCTCTGTCACCTCTCTGTCCATGACAGGATCCCCTGGGAGGCCCCCAGCTTGGAGCAAAGGGCTGTGGAAGGAGGCGAAGCCATGGCTGTGTTCGCAGTCTGGCCATAGTATGAAATATCTGCAATATCTGCTTTTACCCTCACCTGGGCTGGGGACGCCTTTCTCAGGGGAGCAGGGGGCTCCTCCGCGGTCAGAGATCTCTGTTATTTATCGGGTGCAAACATAGCCTGCTTCTCCCTCTGAAAGAGCAGTTTCCATGGCCCATCCTGCCTCTTCCGTGGATTTCAGAGCCTAGGTCTTGGACAGGTCAGTGCTTGCTGGGTCTGGCCCTTTGTGTGCTTCATCAGAGGAGCACAGATGGGAGCTGGTTACAGAGATGGGAGGGTGACAGTGATTTCTTCAACCTAAATCCATGGCATAGACATTCTTTGAAATAATTCTGATTTCTACTAAGTCTTATTGTAAAGCTTGATTTAAATGTCGAGGCTCAGCAGGCTGTGAAGGCTGGGGACAGCACAGAGTGCTTGGAGGAGGAACCCATCCCACCCATAAACTGCTGAGCACCCCCACCTCCATCTGCTTTGGAGAGCCAACACAGGAGATGGCTTCCAAGTCATCCAAGAGGTTTCTCTCCTGTCCCCTCGCCCACTCTGTGCCCCAGATGATGGAAGGCACGATGTCCCTCTGCAGGGGTTTGCATCCCAGCAATGCATGGAGCCAGGGCACTGCTGGCAGCAGGGCAGAGGGAGCCAGCTGGGGGGTACGTGCACCCCAACTGCTGGCACTGCCACCTCATCCCCTGGCAAAACCCCTCTCCAACCCCTCCTTCCCAGGGCTGGGGGTCTTCAATCAAGTGAGGCACCTGGGGGTAGGATCCAGCCCCGGTCTGTACAGCTGTGCTGGGGACAAGGGAAGGGTTAGGGCTAGGGTTAGAGTGAGGCTTAGGGGACCACAGGTCCCTGCATTCAGTGGCACATCCCCATGAGTGACCCCACTGCCTGTGGCCAGCAGCCTCCAGCCCTGTGCCCAGCCAGGCGAGCCCTGCACCCTGCTGCTAGTATCTCTCCTTCCCTGCATCCCTCCCTGCCTGGCAGCTGGGCGGGCTGTGGCACGACCAGCATTGCCTGACCCCACAGAAGAGCAGCCCAGGCACTGCTGGGCTCCATATCCCTCCTGCAGAGATTTCCAGAAGGGATTCACTGGCACATCCCCACAGCCAGGAGGATACAGGACATGTCGGGGCATGGATGTGGGATGTGTCAGGACGCGGATACAGGGCATGTCGGGGCACGCTGCAGGATGAATCAAGGTGCAGAAAGCAGCCATCGGGGATGGACCCAACCCTGCAGCGGTTCGTGGGCGGGAAAGCCAGCCCTCATGGCCACCGTGGTCCTGCCTGCAGGCTGGGGCTGCCAAGGGCTTGGAGCATCCTCATCTCCCCCTCTGGGAATCCCAGGAAGCTGCTGACTCCCACCCACCACCCCATGCAGCTCCTGGAAGCTCAGACCTGGGCAGGGGCTGCCTTGCAGGTAGGAGGTTGCAGGACAAGGCAGCAGCAGGGATAGCCCCTGCAGCCCATGGCCACACCAGGGGAGCAGTCCAGGGGCAGTGAGGGTTTGAGCCCCAAGCAGAGACGCTTTGGGGTCCCGCTGCTCCTGGGGCCCTGCTGGTTGCAGCTGCCCAGCCCCTGGCCCTTGCTCAGCCCAGCAAGGATTTCATTAACTTGGCACATTTTCAGCTGAAGCTAGAAAATATCACTGGTGCCAAGGCAGGCGACAGGCGAGGGGAACAGATCCTCCCTCACAAAGGGCTCTCCTGCGGCCGTGGGAGGGGAGAGACCTTCTCATCCTCCCGGGCACCTGATGGCCATGGCATGGGGCTGAGCTGTGCTTGTGACCCTGTTAATTAACAAGCAATTTATTCAGGACTAAGCTGAACACCAGCTGGGCCCACCTGGGGCAGCCCGGGGCCAAGATGGAGGTTTCCTCGCACATCATTTGGGGCTGGAGGCCAGCCCCAGACACTGCTTCTTCCCGGGTTTGGGGACACAGGAAAGCGAACCATGGTAGATGCATGGCCTGGACTTAGCAGCCTCCTCTTCTGGGCAAGCAGCTCCATGGTTCCCCCCCGATTCTCCCCCTGCAGCCCTCTCTCCTCCATCCGGCGGCTCCTTCGGCACCACACATCGTTTGTCACTCCGACAGGTTCAAACAAACCCGTCTGGGATTAATTAGGCTCCGTCTTCGTTTCCTGCAGCGCTTCGCAGGGGCCGGGCAGCGGAAGGCGGTGGGGAGGCAGCAGACGGGCAGGCAGGCTCGGGCAGACAGGGATTGGATAATGGGGCAGGGGGGAGAAGGTAAGCAGGGATCCCCCGGCTCCCCAAATCCCTGCCCCGGTGCTACCGCAGTCGGTGCTGGATGCTGTCCCGGGAAGAGGAGGCTGTGGGCGCTGTGCAGCGGGGATGGATCCAGGACTAGAGAGCTGCTGCCACCTCGTGCATGGAGAGTTGCTCCCACACACCCCCTTCCTAAACACCACAAAGATGGGCCCAAAGGCAGCCAGAACCCCCAGGAGCAGGACTGGATCATGTCAGTGAGGAGAGACACAGCCAACAACCAGCAAGTAAAACCAGAGCCCCCCATTTATTAGCAGTTGGGTTTGATGGGACCTTACACCAGTGCTTGGGAGCTGCCCCAGCACGGCCCCCACGGCCCCATGTGCAGCTACAGGGGCTCCTGCTGAAACATCCAGGTGGGAACCCTGCTGCCAGCAGGGCCCCTCACATGGGGAGTGAAACACGTTCACTCCACTGCCCTGGCCCCACTCCGGCAGCATCGTGGGCACTGCATCCCCCTCCCACAGAACCGCTGCCATCCCACATCCTGCGGGGTGGCTCCATCCAAGGGGAAATGTGGGCCCTTATCCCAGTAAACCCGTGATGGCTCAGTCTTGTCTGCCAACAGATCCCAGGGCGTGGGAGAGGCTGCAGCTCTGTATGGCACCACCAGTACAAAGACGTGTCTCCCACTGGGAAACCGTCCCGTCTCCCCACTGACCTTTGTCCACGTCACGTGTAACAACCAAAGAGACCACGTAAAACCCTCGGGGTTTAGGTACAAATTCTGGCACTGAAGAAAAACACCTCCCTGCAAAATGGGAACCAAATGAACACCCCCCCCACCCCCGTAAAACCCAACATTATTAAAATACTTTTGTTTTTAATATTCAAGAGGTTTGAAGTTCTCAGCATCCTTCTGATTGCCGTTATCCCAATGTCTGTTCTGTCCCGGAGCTCTCCTCCATGCCAGGGTGTGCCGAGCACCACTCGGCTTTACCACAGGAAACACCACGTGTACAAGATTGCAGGATGGGCTTGGGGGTCATGAGCATGCTGGAACCAGTATGCCCAGACCAGCACGCCAGCCCCTTCTCCTGCTAGGCCACAGTCCCACCATGCTGCCCACAGAGGGGGAGCCAGAGGTTGAGGAGCTTGAAAATGATGACAGAGATGACAATACAAATTGTGCCCCAGTCTTTGAAAGAAAAATCCACCTTGTTCTCAGCTTTTCCAAGTAGGTGCTGGGGGAATCCAGCAAACTCTCCTGTTTCCCGCCATGGGGCTGATGGCAGGAGCAGGTCTGGGTTCCTCTGTGCCTTGGGTCTCCACCAGCTCCATCCCTCTGCTCCAGCTCAGCAAAGACACCACCAGCGCACCCAGAACGGCTGGACCAGCACCACCCTCGGACCAGGAGGTGAGGGACAGCTCTGGTGCTGCACTCGGGCCCAAGGCAGTTGGAACCCATTTTGAGCAGAGAAAGGGGGAGTTTGTGCCACTTCCCTATGCCAGAGCAGGGCAGGAAGGGACCAGGAATTAAAAAGGAAAAATAAAATGAAAGGGATACAGGTGTGGGGCAGGTGGAGAGGTGGGAGCACAGGGATTGCAGAGTCGGATCACTGCTCAGGCAGCCTCCAGTGGAGCCCTGTGCTCCTGGGGGTCCCCTCCAAGCCTCCAGTGATGCTGTGCACTCCTGGGGTCCCCTCCAAGGCCAGGTATTGCTGAGAAGGTCCTGCTGGCACAGGGTCAGCCCCGCTCAGGTATTGCTGGGGGGTGGCAGCAGCAGCAGCTACCTGGTGCTCTGCAGCTCCTCCCGCAGCCAGGTGGGCAATGTCTGCCCCATTTTGTACAGAAGCTTGGAGAGCTCTATGTTATGGTCCCTGTAATAGTCCCGCAGGAAGGCGCGTGACTGCAACGGGAGAGCAAAGAGGAGCGTCAGGGGGACCAGCCCGGAGCCCACCAGCCCAGCACAGCCCTGCTCAGGACCAGCCCAGGAGGCTTTCTGCATACTCACATCTGAATCCATCTCAGGGTACTTCCTCCCCTTGCTCTTTCCCAAGCATTTCGTTTTCCCTCCATCCAGAAGCTGACACCAGAATCCTTTCTTTGGATCAAACCTGCGAAGTGAGAGCTCTGCCTCAGCCCTCTTACCCACCTCACACCTCCCACGGACATCCTGCCCAGGAGGTCCCTCTGCTGTCCAGCCCTGCACAGGGCACTTCTCCACCTCTGGAATTCAAAGCCCAGCTAACATTTTGTCATCAACCTCCTAGTACAACAGGTTCCCCTGCAGCTGTGCAATAAGCATTCCACCAAGGCTCATTCATCGCCCTGTCGAGGGAGTACAGAGTCTACCTGGGTTTAATCACCATTTTCTGTGGCACTTTTGTCCCTGGATGCCCTCAAGTGCCCCACAGCACCTGGGTGGACACATATATAGGCAAGCCCTGGCAGAGGTAAATTATTATTTCTCTAGGAGCTCTGGAGGCTTCCCACAGTGGGGTTTAATGGAAGGCTCAGAGCAAGGTGACACCTGCAGAGGCGCCACACAGCCAGCAGCTGCCCTCAAGCATGTACGAGATGGAGCGCCAGGGCTCAACACCATCATCTGTGCCACAAATGCACTCCTGAATTCTGCTCCAGGAGCCCAGGGCTGCTCTTGGGCTGCCTGGAGTGACCCCACTATGGTGTCTGGACAAGTCTCAGGAAAAAGCCTCATCAAAATCAACAGCAGCTCTGTGGAGAGGCCCAGGGCTCGGGGCTGCTCTGGGACAGTGCTGGGTGTCCCCGAGGTAACCCACTGCATAGGAGCAATGGCAGGGTGGGGGAAGGACTCACGCCAAGGTCTTGTGATAATCGATGAAGTTGGTCACGCCGAGGAATTTCTGGACCGTCTCCATCACTTTGGCGGGCTCCGTTCGGAGCAGCTTGCCATCCAGCACCAGGATCTGCAAGGAGCAAGGCAGGGTGGTGAGGCGTCACTGGCTCCCAGCCCTGTTTTCCTGAGGCAAGAAGACACCTTTACCACACCTTTGGTCATCTCGGACCCAAATCTGCCACCAGCCTGCACAAGGGTCCCTGCTAAATGCCAGTGTGCCCTAGTGCTCCCTTATGCTGGATAATGGAAAATGAAATGCAACTAAAAGCCAGGGCCAGGACCCACCAGGACAATATTAGAGCTTCTGCTCAGGGCTACCCAACCCACAGGCAGCTGGGATTGCAACACAGCAATTACACTAGCAGCAGGCAACTAGTGAGACTTTATAAGGTTAATCAACAGTGGAAAAATCATTCAGAGATTGATCCCATACTCTCCAGCAGTGCTGCACTGTGTGGGTCACAGCAGGGCTGGCTCCCAGCTCCCATTATCCCTGCACACAGCTTGAACTATGGGCAGCTTCACCTGCTATTTTTGTCCTGTTCGATGCCGTGGTGACACCAGACAGGGCAGCCCCAGGGTGGTCTGTGGCCAAGAGTGAGGGTGAGTGTTGGGTGACCCTACAGAGCCACCCACAGCCCTCTGCCCCCACTCCCTCTCAACCCTGCTGTGACAACCCACACAAGGCCATCTTCGTGTGTTATCCATCACCAGGTTCCCTTCTTGCACAGCACCTCCCCTTTGCCCATTCTCCAAGTACTTTTACTTTTCCCTCCGTGGTTTTTTAGGGTGTACGAAAAACAGCTCCCACGGGAGCAACTCCACAGTGGATCTTGGATCCAATATCGCTTCCCCCACATCCTTGCTTGGGTGAGGGGTCTCCCTGGGGGCTGCCACAGTAGGACTGGGGTGCTCCCATCCCTACCTGGTTGGCGTGGTAGCTGTTGAGCCAGCGCTCGATGTGGGTGGCGTACCAGCCCGGCACCAGGCAGCGGTTCTGCAGGGTCCGCAGCTTCGGGGTGGCCTCGGGCCCTGCTGTGATCACCTCGTGGAAGGTGTATTTCAGGGCAACTGGGTCATCGTGAGCTCGCTGGTGCTGTCAGGCAGGAGCAAGGCAGGTTTGTCCCCGGGGTAACCCAAATCTTGGGCTGCCCACAAGGTGCAGCGGCTCCCAGGCCACCACGACGTGTCCTCACGCATCATGTTCAGCCAACTAGCACGGCATCTGCAGTCACCCCACATCCCAAACCAAGCCCCTTGCCCACCACCCACAGGACTGCCCAGTCCAGGGGAGAGGCAGAGGCTCACCTGATACCAGGAGTAGGCTCGATCTGCAGGGTTGATGAGGATGGTGATGATTTTGGCCTTGGACAGCAGGGCTGCAGCACGCCGGGGAGCCACTTCAGAGTCAAAGTAGTTGGCACTTTTCTCAAAGTAGAAGTCAGAGGTGGTATTGGAGGGGATGGGGAAGAATTCCATGTACCTGGGGGAGGCACAGTGTGAGATGTCTCCAGCACTGCCCTCACAGGTAACAACATCTCAGACACTCAGAAGAGAAATCCCACAGCACCACTGCTCCCCTTCTCAAAGTTATGGGCACTCCCAGGACAGTCCCCACAGCGCAGAGACCCACCAGTCGATGCCCTTGTGATAGCTGTGTCCATTGAAGAACTGTATCTCCTCGAAGGTCTCTGAGCTGGGGTAGTTGCTGCTCAGGTCCGGGTGCATCCCCAGGAAGAGATAAAGGGCAGTCGTTCCTTTGGACAGACAGAAGAGGGAGTTGACACAGGCCAAACCTCCCTCCAAGCTCTGCTTCAGGGCAGGAGGGCTGACAGAGGCTCTTTGGGAGTGTAGGAGTCCTGTCAAGCCTCCCAGCATGCTCACAGCACTGAGGGTGAAGGGAAGCACCTGTTTTTTGAGGCCCAATGATGAGAAGCTTTGGGAATCGGTCACAGGTCTTTTCTTTGGACCAAATGTCCTTGTGCCGTTTGTCTTCACAGGGATCCTGAAACACAGCACGGAGGATCAGAGACAGAGCAGCCTGGATGGGACCCCACAGCACTGCTCAGCCCCTGCAGCCTGAGCAGACACACGGGGAGGCCACCCTGCTCAGCAGGCAGGACAAAGACCCGGCATATCTCCAGGTCTACAGGGCAAACCCCTTTCTGGCATGGTCTGCAGAACCAGCGAGAGGTGAAAAAGCACTGCTTACCCAGGGAATCAGAGGGAAATCCAGGTTGGAAGCTACCTGAGGCTCAGAGCAGGGCCAGCTATACCCCACTACCCTCTCCCAGCACAACAAACAGGGTCACTCCCCCTGTGAAAGGCACAGGGGTACCTGCCACAGTGGGTCCTTCTCCTCGGAAAAGATCTGGAAGTATTTCTGTGCCAGCTGCACAGGGGGCAATGTCTGCAGCTTCAAGTTGGTCCAGGAGTTGAGGAAGCGGACCAGGTGCTTGAAGGTGTACAAGCCCAGGCGGTCGTTGCCATAATTGGACAGATGGGTCATGAAGATGCTGATCTGAAGCCAAGAGGACAGAGCAGGGCTTAGAGGAGCTTCACCAGCAGCCATCTCATGCATCTCACCCCACCCCGGCTGAGGACACTGGGGACATCTCCCACAGCAGTGCCGGGACAGCTCTGCAAGACACCTGCGTGTCTCTCCCCAGGCAGTACTTACAGGGTTCAGGAGCACGGTCAGGAACAGTTCACCCCCATTGATGATTTTGTCCAGCTCACTGGAGCCACCAGGGTATTCATTGTAGAAAATGGTGTGCGTGAAGAGGCCACAGGTTTGCCGGGGAAGTACCTGGGGCAGGAAAAAAGATATGGATGGAACAGGCAGAGGAGCCAGGGCAACGAAATGGCCACATGGTCTCCAGGCTTCCAGAGCTGGGTCTCCTTCCCTTCCCAGCAAAAAGAGGGAAGCTGACCTCAACCCTTCAGAGGTCAGGACCAGTTACACTTCTCCTCACCACCCTTGACTTGAACACATACACAGAAGGGTAGGATGTGGACAGATGGAAAAGCCAAAAACTGTCCTCACACGAGCTTCACCCATGCAGGATGAGCAAGGGGGAACAACCCCCTCAAACCGGAGCTGCACAGAAACCACCTGCCAAGGTTCTGGTTTTGAGGGGGAGGCAGGAGAAGAGAAGCACCGGAGACAGAGCCCGGCACCCACCATGATGCCATTGTGGATGAAGCCGCGGCGGTAGCGAGCGGGTTTCAGGTGTGGATATTCCTCCGTGCTCGTCACCCTGATGGACCAAACCTGCTTCCAAGCCTCGTACAACTGCACGTGGACGGGGTACACGCCCGAGTGGTGGGGGGCCACAGCGTACCCCATGTCAGTGGGGATGCCATGCTCCTGCAGAGAAGAGAGTGAGGAATGGGTGACTGTGGAGACCCCAAAATCACAAACCAATCCCTCTCCATTCCCAGCTACAAACTGTCTAGTTGTGCCTCTGGAGAGCAACCAGGGAAGGGCTGTGCCTCTGCATCCTCTCCTAAGCCTGACTGTCTCCACAAAAGGGAGCCCAGGAACAGCCATGCTGGGTGGACACCCACTCCTCTTGTTCACTCAGACCATCCTTAGCCCTGTCTTCTGCTCTCACCCACAGAACAGCCACAGCCAAGCTGTTCTGTGAAGAATGAGGAGGTACAGCTATATAGGACTGTAGATTGGTTTATATCAGTAGATACAAAACAGCCTGGAAATTCTGAGCTGGAACACTGCCCATCCTAAGTAGGAAAGGTCTGGTCTCTCTCTAATTAAGCACTTATAATTATCAGATAATAAATTCAAGTTAGTTTGAAGATCCCTCTCTTAGGCCACAGGATCCAATTATTAATAGGTCTGGCTTTACCAGTTTGGATTGGAGACAGCTGTCAGTCAATCACAGCATGAACTGGTGCCAGTGGCACACAAAGGACAGCCCAAGAGGACAGAGAACCCCTGACCAAGCTGAAGGTCACAGCCTGCCTTTACAACCAAACACGTCCCTGCCAGTTCAGCCTGCAGAGGGAGTTTCCATCAGCCGCAGCCTCCCGGCACAGCCACGGCTCCAGGATCCCACATCACCACCCAGCACAGATTCACACGGTGCCAGGCTGAGCATTTCCCTGGGCTGCACCTCTGCATCCCCACGGTGCCAGGCCAGGCGGGCACGGCTGCAGGGCACAGACAGGGTCTCCCCTTGAACAGCCACTGGGGCAGCTCACTGCCACAGCAACAAGTTGGCTGCTGCAGATAAATCCTTCACCTCTAGGTACTAGAGCATAAATGGATTTACCCACACAGCTGCAACATGGGGGACAAGACTTAATATCACCAGGTCCCTCTGCTCCAGCAAGCAGGGACTGTTCCCTGGGAATCTTCTTTGCTCCTCTTCTCCCATCCTCCCCTCACCACAAGGAACCCCACCGGCGGCATCTTACTCACGACAGCGAATTTCTTGTTTAAGGTCATCTGCTCGGCGAGAACCGACTGGTTGTGGAAGAGGTGAGGCTGCATGTGGCTCCACATGTGGGGGAACCACCAGAACTCCTTCACGTAGGACAGCAGCAGGTCATCACCTTCGTCCTCAGCATCAGTACCTGTGGCATGACACTTGCTGTCACCACTGAGCATGGACAGCTGCGTGAGCAGCTGGGGTAGAGGGAGGGGCAGCCCCTCTTGGTGGCCAGGTGATGGAAGAATAGGGTGGGATGCCTAAGGACCCTCCTGCAGCCCCAACAGCACCCTCTTTGAGCACCAGTTGGTGCCCCAGCACCAGCTGTATGGTACCCACAGGAGAAGCGGTGCCTTTGCCCTCCTCACCTGTGTGGAAGAATTTCCCTGAGTATCCCAGGTTGAAGGTGAAGTTTGGGATGTGGGTGCGCAGCTCGTTCTGTGTGTCAAACAGTGCCTGGGAGAAGGGGAGAGAAAGCAAGGTGTCCTCAGCACGTGGCCTCAGGGACAGCTGCCACATCAGGGCAAGCACCAATGTCCCTGACAGCTTTGCAGAGTGGCTCCCAGAGGGACAGGGGAGGCTCTGAGGGCAGGAAGGTTCATCTCTAGAGCATCCCTGAGCAAGCACAAGTGTCCAGCCCTGCCCACCCAGCCAGGAGAGCACAGACGCACCTTGACATCTTCCACCTTCATGCGTGTGCCCTCCTTGCCCACAAAGATGTCATCGATGTCCACCAGGATGTAGCGGTCAAGGGGCAAGGACAACCTCTTGCCCGTCAGGAAGGAGACAGAGTCCACAAAGACCAACTTGTGCAGCCAGAAGTTGAGGTTGTTGCCAAAAAGCACCCTCTGGATGCCGTCGTGGAGGCCCAGGTCCTGCATCACAGTGGTGTGCAGTGCAGCATCCACACTCATGTGTGGGATGGACTCGGCCGACTTGGTCTTGGCCAGGAGGACGGGCTCGTAGGTGGAGTGGTTGGACTGGAAGACGGTCCAGTCCTCCCCAGGGAGCACGCCCTTCTCCACCTCACTGGGGCGCGTGATGTAGAGCAGGGGCGACTTGGGGTTGATGCTGCAGTCCTTCAGTGCCAGGTTGGAGTGGAGGAAGAGTGGGAAGCCCTTCAGCTGGGCACTCAGAAGGCTGTTCTCGTTGGCCTGCATGGGGAAAATGGGAGCTAGAGGAGATGGGACACTGGGGACAGGGCAGGAGCTCACAAGGTACAGCAATGGCCACAGCAACAGAGGTGACAGCTCACCACCCCTGCAGATCCAGGCTCTGGGTTCCCCCACTTCCTCTCTGGAGGATGGGGTGCCCTCATCCCCCTCACACACTCAATCCTGCTCATGTCCAATGTGCAAAGTGTCCCAAGGCTGGGAGCCCTTGGCAGGAGAAGGGCTACAGAGTAAAACACCTGTTCATGTTTTTGGCAAACCCCAGCAAGGGTCACTGCTGGAAAACAAGTGCTAAAAGCAACTGGACTGATCCCAGAAGTGTGTTTTTTCCCTCAAAACCTCCAAAGGTCACACAGCCCTTCCAAAGGGAGAGAGCTAAGATGGTGACCTCTGCTAGAACCTTGTGCCCCACACCAATTCATGCTGCTTGCAGAAAGCATGGGGAGGGGAAAGTCCCTGTGGGGCAGCAGGACACCAGGGCTCACATCCGGCCTGGCCGTGGGTTCTTGGTTTGCCCCATGTACCCCCTTACCTTGAAGAAGCCGATGATGCCCACGCCGTACTCCACGCAGTACTTGTCCAGCAGCTCCCGGTTCCAGGCATCCAGGTTGACATACTTGAGGATGTTCTCGTAGATGATGAGGGCAAAACGTCCCCGGTCCTTGTCAGTCAGCGTGGGCATGTCCCCCTTCCCCGGGGCAATCTCTGTCCTGTATTTGAAGCGACTCGACTCCAAAATGGCCACGATCTCCTGGCCCAGCTGGGAGTAGAGGCTCTCCACGAAGACCAGCACCAAGGGGTCCGTGCGGGAGGAGTCGGCCACCTTGAGGGTCTTCAGTGGCAGCAAGCGGGAAGGGGCGACCTTGGGCTCCTCGCAGTCCGGCCCCGCCACATCCCCAGAGGGCTCCAAGCCCTTTTTCCACCCATATAAATAATAAGCAGAGACGAAAACACTGAGCAGGCAGAAGGCAAAGAGCAGGAGCAACACCACCTGCGGAGAGAGCTGCCAGATACCCCGCCGGGCCCTGGCCAGCACAGTCATCCTTGCATCCGCTGGGTGAGGTGGGGGCCCTCTCCCCTGCCCGCCCCCTCCCCTCACGAGCCCCGGGGAGGGGAAGAAGCAACCAACCAACCAACAAAAAATTAGGTAAAATCAAATTGAATACTACTAATAAATTAAAATACTAGCAGGCCGCCTGTGCAGGCTCTCTCCCCTCCAGCAGTCGGGCGTCCCTCGCCGTCTGCTTCATGTCACCATGGCAGAGGCACCGAGAGTCCCCTTGCCGAGCCGAAATTCCTGTGGTGACGGCGGCGGCGGCAGCAGCAGCTCCATGGCCTCAGCGAGGCGAGGGTGCGGCGGGCGGCCTCGGCGTGGTTCGCGGTGGGAACGTGGGCATGGCGGATCCCTGGCTCCCCGGCTCCACACGGTGCCCTGAGAGAGAGAGGTGGGATGAGAGGGCAGGGATGGTGCCAATGCTGCCGCTGTTAATATCTGCCGGCCTGACAGCCCCAGCAGAGTCCTCTCGAGCTCGCTGGTGTGCCAGGGCTTGTCACAAGAACACCATGAGCTCCCGATGGCACGGGGATGCAGCGGGAATGCAGCCGTGCCATGGGATCCTGGCTGTGAGTACCTGGAGTGCAGGTACACCACCAGGTGCTACGGAGGGGAGCCCCCAGCTCCCTGTGAATTCCTGGTACCTCAAGCAGCTGGAGAAGGAGCCCTGCTCCTCCTTTGTGCCCAGCAGGAGCCGTGCTGTGCTGAGGAGAATGGGGGGGGCAGGGTCTGAGCTCCCCACGGCCCAGCTTGGCTGGCAGGGAGGGACACGGGAGGGACATGGGCAGCTGGCCAGCTGGGCAGCTCAAGGCCAAGCCAGGAGCCGCCAGCCAAGGTCACCGAGATGGGCATGCGGGAGTGTCCACGTGGAGCCAAAGGGACCTTGGGAATATTTTTCCCTTCCCTGTGAAAGGCTCATTTGAAAAAAGAAAAGGAAAACAATGAGCACTGCTTGCCAGGAGGTGAAGCCACCCGAGGGACAGACTGCTGCGGCTGATATGTTTAAGGAAAAAAAGTGGCTCACAGCACTGTCCCCAAACTCACTACCAGTGTTGGGGACAAGGGCAGGAGTCCCTGCTCTCCCCAGGGAGAGCTCCCTGTGCCCTGCCAGATCCATGGCTGAGCACCCTCCCTGCTGACACCAGCCAGGCTCCTAACAGGATTAAATGTGGCCGGCTGAGCGGCACTGTGGATTACAGGCTGGGGCTTGGCAGGGTAATCCTGTCATCCCTGCCCTTCCCAGCAGCAACTCCTGCTCCAGGCAGTGCTTCCCAACCCTGCCAACATGGCACTGCTTCAGCCAGGCCTCTGCAGGTGCTGCTGGCAGCCAGTCTCCATCACTGTCTCCTCCTTCACCATCTCCACGACACACCAGCAACCTCCCCTTGCCGGCTGTGCTGGGTATGGTGGGACACCTGGGTTTATTGGTTTGTAATTTATCTTTGTGCACATGGATGACCTCTAGGCACGACCAAGAGAGGATGCACCTTCTCTCCTTAGCCCTCCTGAGGTGTGTCCTGCCTGTTCCACCTCACTCCTTCTGCCCCTCCAGCATCCCTAGGACAACAGCCCCACTGGGATTTTGGGACAGGGCACTTCTCCAGGTCTGCAGATGTTAGGGATGTCTTGCGCAGAGGGAGGCTCCCCTTCCTGCTCACCATTCCTAGCACTGCAGAGAGCTGGGAATGCATTATCCAGCGCCCTGGCTGTGCCATTCCACTCCCTCTCCATTTCTTTCATCTGCCCAGAGCAGTGGGTGCTGGCAGCTGCACTCCCACAGTGACAGGCAGGCAAATGGCAGCAGTGGGTTTGATGCCAAGCGCCGGAGGCAGCAGCTGATGGACAGGACCGTGTGTCCATCCTTGCACCACCCTCCATGAAACAGGGAATAGGGCTCTGCACCTACATCACCTGCCATCCCCAAGGGCGCTTCATTAGTCCATTCTCTCCTAAGAGCTTTTAATTAGAGTACTTAACGACCAGGCTTTGGAGACAGCATCTCCAGCCAGATGCCGGCTGAATCTCCCCAGGCTGCCTCCCCAGGCTGCCATGTCAAAGCCTGCCCAGGCCAGGGGCCAGCACTGGACCCCCAGAGCAGCCCCAGGACCAGGACAGGCAGGTGCCAGTGTGGCAGGAATCAGGCAGGAATCCTGCTCTGCCGGTTCACTGCCGGAGCAAACTCTCCATGGGGAGGATGCCAAGGGCTTTGGGGCGATGCTGCAGGGTGGGGATGCTCCGGCCCAGGGCTTTCCCCGTGCAAGTGGGTGCTGGCTGCATCCTGCCCAGCAAACCTCTGCACATCTGCAGCAGTGGTGGGAGAGCTGACAGGTCCTTGGCAGGGAACGAAGCAGGTTCATTTCCAAAAGCACAAAAGAAGTCCTTGAGACCAACAGCTTTTCTAAAACAAAAAGGGAAACAAGATGGTATAATTTTAAAAAAATCACAAGACCTGGCGAGGTGACAGCTGGGGTCAAACTTGCTTTTGACCCAATTTTTAGAGGCTGCTCAGGTGCCTTTTAAAACCACAGTGGTTGTTTAAAAGGCACCAGCTGGAAATGTCAGCTAGAGTCCCACACACAGACCTCAGGCCCCCAGAAACGGTGCTGGCAGGCTCCCATCACCAGGCGGGTGCTCAGCCACAGCCGCACATCAAGGAACCCAGGAGAAAGAGCCCTGGAAAATGCTCTTTCCTCGTGGGTTTCTGAGCAATGCCCTGGCACAGACTCCACTGGAGAGGAGGCTCAGTGAGGAGGCTTAGCCACCGTGCTCTTAATCCGGCTGCCCTGACAAACACAATCAGCATCCAAGCAGCTTCCCGGCGTGGCTGGGAGCCCGGAGCACCCTGCGGAGCCGGATCCGACCCCAGGACGGGCAGGGAGCGCAACCAGGGGACAGGGAAGCCCTTTACTATCAGCTTTACCAAAGTACCTTTACTTCTTCAAATCTAAGAGAGCTGCAGAAGGAAGGGAAAAATGGTTGAGAAGCTTTTCAAAACCCACCCCCCGGTGCGGTGTGGGGATGGTGGTTTCCCCCTGCCCAGAGTTATTTTCCACAAATACTCCCTGGGGAACCACTGCACCCCAGAAAGTCAGGGAGGCACTGGATGGGATGAGAAGGAATGAAACCCTCTCCATTAGTGGCTTACAGCACTCTTCCTTTAAATACCAGTGAGATTTTGCAGGGATGCAATGGGAGGATTAAATATAAGCAAGGAAGTGCAAGCAGATCCGGAGGAGAGGGAAGGGTCAGTGATCGCAGAAGACAACCACAGCAGGCTTTGATTTATTGGGGGGTGGAATAGGTCTGGGTGCAGGTGCAAGAGAGGAAGATCAGGCAGTTCACAAGTCCCAGCTGTTGGATAAATCAACTGTCCCAAGCCCATGGCCCAGAGACCGGCGGTGAGCTCAAAACCACGGGTGTGACAGAGTAAGACATTGCTCACACATTTCCCCTGCACCACTTTGGAAAGGGCTGAAAGGGAGGAGCAGGCATCCACCGTCATGCAGAAGACACTCCAAGATTTTGTGCAAGAACCTTGGTCCCTAGTAGCTCCCAAACCTCCAAGATTCAATGCGCAGAGATGAAGCCACATCCTAAACATCACAGCCAGATGCGTCACCCTGCTCCTCTCCTGCTGGCACCCTTTGGGTGGGCACCCTTGCTCCTCACTCCTCATCACTGCAGGGAGAGACCCACCACTGCTGGGTAATCACCTCATCACCACCACGCCAGCTCCACTTCTCCACGTAAGCCAGCCCTGGGGGTTAAGCATGGATGGAGGAGGATTTAGAGGCAGGATGCTAAATTGCATTGCACAGCTCAGCGATTTGCAATCGCTCCCGCTCGCTCCAGCACTTCCCCTATCTGACCACTGCAGGGAATGTGGATAGATCAGCCCCACCTACACATCTGCTGCATCTCCCACTTGAAGGCAAAAGGCTACTGGAAGGTCTAAATTTGGCCAGGCTGGGACTGAAGCCGCCAGCAGGTGGACAGTGCTCATCCAGCCCCACCTTCTGTCTCTCCCACACCTCACGCACCCTCACCAGCATCCTCAGTGATCACCAACCGGTGCCCTGCAGCCCTGGGAATCAGAACTACCTGTAAAAGATGCACAAAAGGCAGCCAAATTATTACTAATAGGTTTAAGTTCCCTCTGGAGGGAATCCCTTCACTCACTGGTAATATTTGGAGGGCTACAGATCTAAAACCACTGAAGTAAGCACGTCCTTAGAGCGGAGATTAATGCCATCACATTATTCAAGAGACAACTGCAAGCTCAAGACAGGGGAGGTTGCTTTGAAAATGAAAAAGTAACTGGCATGAAAAAATGGCCTTTAAACACCCACCTCTGCACCGCTGCCTTTATCAGCTCTAAATGACAGTGATCCCAGCTACGACTGGAAATATCTGCAGACACTTGGAAACACTGGCAAGAGAAAAGAGCTATTTCAGGGTGCAAAGGACAACTGTCTGTCCCTGTCCCCATCTCTCCCCTCCCCAGCCAGGGCTGGACCCACTGACCAAGAGAAGGCACAATCAGGAGATGATCTCCTTTACCGTGGTGCGTGGTGGTGTGATGATCCCACCAGGACACTCCTGGAGCTGGGACACAAGCCCTGCACTACAGGAGACGAAGCCATAGCAGCCCAGGAAGAGGAACCCAGCACAAACACTTCAGCCACGACAAAACCAGGAGTTTTTCCTGGTGATCCCCGTGTCCTCACAGCCCGGGTGAGCCTTTAGGATGGGCCCAAGAGACTTGGACAGAGGGATGATCTGTACGGACATCCATTTGCCTCCTGCCAAGCTGCAAAGCCAGGGTGTCTGGGCAGGGGAGAGGGATGTGGAGCAGACAGAGAGGGGAGAACACAGAGAAGGACACAGAGGAGCAGCAAGGAGCTTGTCCCGGTCACCCACTCACCAGAGGTTTTGTAGTGCCAGATAAGGAGCGTCTTAGTGGTAGATTACACAGGCTGCTTAAGTGCTTTGCAAACAGTAGTTACAACCTACCAGGGACAAAAACACCCTGCTCTGGGAGAGGCACAATCCCAGCGCTGCTTTCCCGAGGACACCAGCCCTCTGCTGGTGCCCAAGAGGTGCCAAGTTAAAAATGCACAATGGCAGCCCCAGCAGCTGACCTTGAGACAGGCAGTGACAGGTAGCCACTGCTGCTGCTCCCACTGCAAACCCACCTGGCTTGGCTTCTCCCCTTCATGCACAGGCTGGATATGACCAAACACAAGGGAGCATTAGGAAAACTCATCCGTGATTTATAAGGTCTGGACAATTTCCACCCCAGGAGGACTTCAGCAGGAAAATCCTCCCTTTTTCTCAGCTCATTTTTTTTTAAGATCTGATTTATAGAGCCTGGCCAGAAATGAGTAGGTGGAGCATTTACCTGGATTGCTGAACTAAGCCTCCCCTTGACACCTCACTCCCCTCTGGAAATAAACCTCTGGCTGTGCCTGCCAACCCCCTTCCTGCTCCTGGGGGAAAGAAACCAATATGAGCAATGAGCCCAGTGAAAGCGGTTAAGAATTTTCACTTTAAAAAAGTTATTTTTAGTCAAAGTGTCCAGCTCTGGCAGAGGCATTTTTTCACCCAGAAAGCCCTCTTAGTACTTCAGTTCTACTGCAAAAGATGAAAGTAATGTTTTTCTCGAGTTTTCTTCAAAAAAACAATCATGAGAACAGCTCATTGCCTGCAGAAGGATGGAAAAGCAAGGTTCTGCGTGTGGCATGTATATGCTGAATTTTTAGGGGAGAAAAAACGTGAATAAATTTTTTAAAAAATCCAAATCCCTAAAGATTGTGCGAGGTTTCTGGAAACCAATGATTAAAACTTCTTTTCATGGCAGAGCAGCTGGCAAGCCCAACTGGAGGGTTTCTAAGACTAGTTCTAGCAAACCCCACACCTTAAACCCACATCCCAAGGTCCTGCCCCTGCTAATCCCATCTCCCAAGCCTTTCCCCAGCCCTGCCAGTGAGGCTGCACAGAGGAACCCTCTGCAGAGGTCACCCCATTTCTGATCCTGGGGCACCAGTGGCTCCCACCCTCCTTGTCCTCAACATCCTGATCTGGAAGAGCACCTCTCCATCTCCCAACACCCACACGAAATCAGTCTCCTCCACAAACTAGGCCAGCAATTAGCAGCAGTCATTAGCTTTCCTTTGCCCCAGGGACACTGGGTTGGGCAGCTGATCCCTCAGCACCGATGATCCCCAACACCACCCCAACAAAACACCCCAACAACCCCACTGCCAGGTTATGGTTTGCATTGTGCTGCTGCAGCCCCCCCCAAAAAGCTGAAGCCCTTCACAGGTGATTCCTCCTCAGGGGTATTTTTTTGTCCTTGAATGCTTGGGAACAGCCTCGGAGCAGAGCTTGGGGAATTCTCCCAAACCTTAATTGAAAGAGGCGCTTAACGAGGAGAGTTTCTTTTGTCTGTTAATTGAAACAGGTTCTTACCGACAAAACTCTCCATGAATTTTAAGTGGGTTCGCAGGAGGAAAAAATCCACTCAATGAATTGGGTTTTCCAGCTTCGAAATGTGCCGTGTCAGTTCCTGTGGCTTTCCAAGCACCCAAGAGCCTTTCTGGATAATCAGGGCCTGAATCCCGAGTATTTTAAAAAGAAAAAGGATGAGGGGAAAATAATCTCACATGCATTTTTATATTTGACTGGAGTGGCAGCCTGCCCTCTCACAAGCAGGTCGCACAAGGACTCCTACCCAAAAAAAACACAGACTGAAAGCCCCTTGATGCCACCTTTTGCTGCCTCTGACACTTGGCTTGGCCAGACTTCCCCTGCAGAGATCGTCCTGCCACGAGTGTGAGGGTGACACTGGATCTCAGAGAGCCTCGAGGCAGCAGTGATTCCCTGTGCTCAGCCAGGGCAGCACTGCGAGCCCCACGGGATGGGCCAGCTGCTTCCTTTTCTGGACAGCTTCCCAAGCTGGTAGGAGAGCACAGCCATCCTGCCTCAGAACTGCCAGCTGTTCTGGGGAGCACAGGCTGCCCTGCAAGTGCTAACCTGGCCCCAAATCAGCACTTTTGCAACACAGAATCCATAAAACCACGGCATGAACCCGCTCACAGAGAACAACCGACTCCCCGCCAGTGCCCACATTCCAGAGAAATCCCTGCAAGGATGGAGCTGCCCCCTCCTCCCAGGGGCTCCCCGGGATGCTCCTGTCAGACCACATCCATCCTGCCTGATGCCCCAGTGCTTTGCTGAGCTGCCTCTGACCTCCACTTCCCTGCAGTCTGCCAGGACAGACGCTGCCAGGAGCCCAAAGCACCCGCAGGCGCAGGTGCTGGCAGCCTGTATTGAATTAGAAGTCAGAGCAGTCCCTGCCGCGACGTGGGTGTGCTCCCGTGACGGCTCGCGGGGTGGCAGGTCCCTTGGGAAGGGCTGGGCAGCACACACTGACGCACAGGCAGGACGCTTCCAGGGCCAGCATGCTCCAAGGTCACGGCCAGGCCAGGCTGGAGGTCAGATCTTTTATTAGACCAATGGACACAGTTGGAAAAAGCGACACATTTTGGCCTCGCAGGCATTCCTCAGGCCCAAGAGCACGCCTGTTTTTTCCTAAAGGTATTAGTTAGGCTAATAAAAGACATTACCTCTGCATGCAAACTTTGTCACCCTTAAAATGTACCAGGGGCTGCAAGGCTCAGCAGCCCAGGGAGAAAACAGGGAGCAGGAACAGGCACAGAGCACAGGGGATACTTGCAACATTTGTTTTGTTTTCACCCCCTAGAACAGCACTGGCAAAGCCCACACTTGCCCCCAACAAGCACAGCTGCTGCCTCTTGCCTCCTCTACTTCCAGATCCAGATCTGAGGCTGCAAGAAGCAAATGACATGTCCAGGGGAAGTCTGTTGCTTTGGTTTATCTGCTCCAGCATCAGCCCTGTCCTCTCCTCCTCTGCAGGGGCTCCAAGGCAAGCAAATGCTTGAGGAACCAACCTGCCATACCCCACCTGCACCAACTCCTTCCCTCCTGGCCTCAATCCCACTCTCTGACGTAAATCCACGAGACCAGCAGTGTACCAGCACAGCAAGGGATGGATCAAGGCCGATGGAGGAGACTGAAAATGGCCTGAGCCATGTGTCCAGGCACTGACAGCACTTGCAGTACTTCAGGACTGTGCAGTTAACACTTTCTACTGCATCCCCCTTACTTTAAGAGCTCCAAGCCCTGGAGCTGCAGGGCTGTACAAGGCTGTGAAGATGCAGATGGCATTGGGAAGGAAGGGGAACACTTGGTGGGGTTCTGACAAGTAGCTAAAAGGGTTTTGCCAAGGCCAAGGCATTGGAAGCAGAGCCAGGAGAGCAGCAGGCTACCCCGCGGAGCAGGGACATCCTAGGGGCTTTCATGCTAACCATACCCAGAGCTACAGGGTGAGACACACATCTCCCACTGTGGCAGAGGGAGCCGAGCCAGACACCCCTCACTGTACATCCAACCCTCAACATGCCCAAGCTCAGAGACAGGAAACACTTCTGCCCTGCTTTACATCAGTGAATGTAAATTCCAAGATATTTTGGGTTCCCTGGACAGAAGTGAGACAACAGGGCAGAGCTCCTGGGAGAGAGTCTCAATCTCTCCAAGACAATATCCATTTCCACAGCTTTGACCAGATCAGCAGCAGGGCTGAACTCCGGGCATGCCCACCATAAATACCAGGGCAGTTCCTCTTGGGATACCTCCCATTAACAGGTCTCTTGACCTTCCTAAACCCCTTTTGGAAAGCTCATGCCACCTGAAGGTAGTGCAGAGGATTCTGTCCCCTTCCCGGGGCAAAAGGCTGCAGCAAGGTCCTGCTGGTTTTGGGGAGGACATGGGAACCAAGGTGCTCCCAGCCCCAGCGCCCTGGCCACCAGCCACAGTCACACGCAGGATTTACAGCTCGATATTGATTCGTCTTCTGCAAGCTCTGCCATTACAGTTGGTGGCTTTTGCAGGAAAACAACATGAATCATAAACTACAGGCCACCATCTCTCCGTGTCTGCGGGGTGTGACTCATCCAGCCCTTCAGGGGTCCGGCACGAAGGCTGTCCTGCTCCTCCACACCTGGGGACAGGCACAGAGTGGGCACGGGGGGGTTCCATCTCACACTGGCACCTGGACACTGGTCACAGCCCCCAAGCTTTGTAGGATGGTCTCCAAGAAAGCAGCATCACCCTTTCCCTCCACCCAGGTCCTCCTGCCCCTGTGTCAAGTTCCAATACCACCAACACACATGTGACAGTGGCACAAAGCAATGCCACCACCTCAGCCAGAAACACACAAGGAAGTCAAGAGCTGTCATGAGGTCCTGCAGTTGGAATGGTTGGAAATATCAATGAGATAGACTGGAAGCCCCTGTCCTCTGAGGCCATGAAGCAAACACAAGACACAGGAACTTAATAACTTGCTTCTCTCGTCTTGAGTCCTAACCTTATTCTGGCAGGCTCTACCTCAACAGCCAAAAATAAAAACACAACTCATTAAGGTACATCTTGAAGGCAGAATTACACAAAAAAACCCTCTTAAGCAAAACCTTCCATGACCCTGCCCCAGAGCACAAAGAGCCAAGAGAGCAGCTCCATCTCCAGCACGCAGTCAGAAGCTGGCTAAGATTGGATACTTGGTGGGACCACAGCCCTCCATCCTCAGCCCAGCACCCAGAGAGATCCCAAAATCAAACCTGCTTATAACAGCCTGTGGAAGGAGGCAGGTGCTGATGGTGACACTGCAGCAGTGACACGCTTGGCTGTGCCATACTTCACCATGACACGCTACTGAAGAAAATATTAATCATTCTCTCTTCATTCCAGCCTGGGTTTTGACTTACAAGGTGTCTTTTTCCTTCAGCTTAAATTACTACCAACAGCATATTAAATACATCCTGTTCTAGAGTACTGACAAAGCTACACAGGAAGAGGGGGAAAAACCCAAAACAACCGGTAAGGAAAAGTCTGTTTGCCTGGATTTTCCAACCCCATCCAAACAAAATCATACCAGACCCACCAGCCATGGAGGAGCACTGGGAAACACGAGCTTCGCCTTCACTGTCCTTGCCCAAAATAAGCCCTGACACAACCAAAGGGAAGATGCTCAGCCATTCTGCCAGAGGCCAACAGCATTGGGGTTTATTTTCCTGCCATATCAAGCCTTGCACGTTATTTCTATTGTTTAATTTCCTTCTTCTCCACCCACAGCAAGTTCACTCAGAAGAGAGGAACTTATTTCCTATTGACTTTGTCCTGGTTGTTTTATTTGGAAAAGGACAGCTTCCTCAGCCATGGTCCCCATGTGCAGCTGAGGGGAGCAGGCACAGGGCCGCTCACCTCCCTGTCTTCACCAGCCCAGCCCCAGTAAAAACCACTCTCGAGATGTGAGTAACAAAGATGCTGCTTTGCTGCAGAAAGAGCTGCTGTTCCAAGGCTGCCGGTGACAAAGGGGCACTGCAAGGCGCGGGTTTCCTAATGCTGTGAGCACCGTTAGTGGGAAGACTACCATCTCCATGATGTGCTGTGGCAGCAGCTGGCTGGGACCACGAGAAGGGAGAGTCCTGGTCCTGGCAGATGACTACAGTGCTGAGAGGGAGCACCAGCCTCGATGAGAAGCAAAGCCTTCCAGGTGATGCCAAAGGTCGCCCAAGATGGTGTGGCTTCTGTGCCGCCGGGCATCAGGGGCTGCCCCCATCTGCGGGGGACAGCGTGCCTGTGTGGTGGTGAAGGCAAACCCAAAAGACTTGGGGAGATTACACACACAGCTATGCACAAGAGGGCCAGGAGCTCATCAGCGGCGGACAAAATGCCAGGACCTCTTCCAGACGGGGTGGTGAGGTGCTCCACAGGAACGCCCGCCAGGCTGGGCAAGCCATGCCATGCGCAAGGTGTGCACCTCCAGACCGGCTCTGGCCGCGCTGCCCGGGCAGCTCCGGTCCTGCACGATTTTAGTTACCACCACTCGCACTCCTCGGGAGCGGGGACGCCCCAGGCCTCGCACCCCGCGCCCG
>WEIT01042009.1:50810-61989 GCA_013389985.1 Dryoscopus gambensis | reverse complement strand
GGACAGCGCTGACCGCAGTGCCGAGGGCAGCGCGGGGGTTGGGGCTGCCCCCGCCCCTCGTGCCCTGCCCAGCGCAGCCCGCGGCTCCTCGCCCCCTCCGGCCCCCGGAGTGACCGTGAGCCGGGCGATAATCCCCCGGCGGGAGGGCTCAGATCCCCGCGCCCGGGGTGCCTGTGATGATCCATGCGCCCGGCGATGCTCCCATCAGGCCCCCACATTCCCACTGTTTCCCGGGATGAGTACGATGGGGTGTCCAAAGGGTACGGCCCAGGCTGTGTGTTTGGTGTAACCGTGGTGTCAGGCTGATGGCTCCTACACAGAGCCTTTTCATCCTTCCCCCAGTGTGCACACACCCTTTGTGTCCGATTTTTAAAGCCAGTCAAGCCTGAGGTTGTCCCCAGCCTCCTCCCCATCCGCAGAACCCAGGTGTCATTTCAGGGTGCTGGTATCACATCGTTTCAGCTTTTCCTCCTTGACTTCAAGATAAGCTCAAGGGCCACATCCAAGTTACCGGCTGGCTGCCTCCAACCTGCATGCACACGAAATTCCCTTCATTCCTCAGAGAGGGGGGAAATGAGCTGCTCCACTCTTGCCCTGCCCTCGGAGGCTGCTGGGGGCTGGCCGGCATGTGGAGACACACTCCGGTCCAGAGTTAATCACCCACACGAGCCGCCCAGGTCTCTCTCACTGCTCATGTCAGAAGGGATGTGGTGCATTAAGACAAGCCTGTCAGGTTTTGTGCCCAGCCCATGGGGACCAGTTTCATGTCCAGCCCACGGGGATGAAATGTGGCAGAAGGTCTGCTGGGTTTGGTTTAGGCAGCATACTCTGGGAGAGCTTCCGACTGAACAAGAGTCGAGGAAGCAATTTCAATCAAATGGAACAAGTAGATAAACAAACAAAAGGAAAACAAGAAACAAAACTGTAGGGAAAGAGACACAAAGAATGGCAGACTATTATGGCTGCAAATTTTCTAAGTGTTCATTGAAGTCAAAGACTTCTTATCCTCAAACATTTCTCTTCCCTCACAAGCATTTTCTATGAAGATCCCTGAATATTTTGCAAATGCCAAAGTTACTTGAAAGCTCAGAAAACAAAAAGGGACAAACAGCAAGTTTTTCAACTGTGAACTGCTGTAAAGGGTATTAAAGGGATTATTTTTTTTCAGCCTTAAATGATTTGCAAACTCAGCCTGAAAAAGTATCTCCCCTGGGAACAGCATTCCGAGGCCATGCTAACCTCTGCCAGAGGAGATTCATGCACAAATCATTGAGCAAAAAGCCAGCAATGAGTAATCAAAGGCATGCACCAAACTCCAAGAACAATCTGCAGAATCCACAATCTCAAGTGGTAAAGTTTTCCACTGAATAATTTCTTCTGAGAAAAAGGAATTTTTTGAATTCTTGGTCTGGCATTTGCAAATACTTCTTTCTTTTTAAAGAAGAAACGACTCACTGGAAACAGAAAGCTGCTCAGAAAGGCACTGGGATTTATTAATACCAGCTCTGCCATTTTACATGAGTATCAGGTAGCTTTTTTTTCTTGCCTGTCTTCTGTTTGCAAACACAAAGGAAACCTATTCCTTTCCTGCGTGCTTTAAGTTACAGGCGCTTCTTCAGCACATCTGTCAGAAAGCAGTTCAGTGGCTTTCCTCTGCATTGTTCCCAATTTATTAATCAACACTTCCAGCTCCCTACTGAGTTACAGCCACATTATGGTCCCCTTGAAGTCCATGGCAGCACTTCCACCAACTTCATTAGGACCAGAAGCTGGCTCTTGAAGTCTCTGCCAATTCCTTAAGTGCTTTAACTTCAGCGTTGGAGATTTCTGTTTTAATCTTCTTACGCCTGTTTCTGACACATCGTTTTACATGTGTGCATGCACAAACTGCCTTTCTGAAACCAAAACTGGCCTTAAAAGCTAGTAGAAAGGTTTGGTTTGTTTTTTTTTTAACTGTGAATGGTGCATTTGGGACCCTGAATGTCTCTTTGCCATGGCTGTTAGAGGAGAGATGCCATCCTGCAGGGTCTGTTAGAGAGCCCCAGCTGCAGACCCTGCTCTGTATCAGGCAGACAGCTGAGGTTCAGCCTGCTGCAGGGGGAATTTTGGCCTCTTCCAGTTCTAGTCTCTGTTTCAAGGCCACCAGTAAGGCCACTGGTCCATGGCTCATGGGAACAAGTCACAGCCACGGGAACAGTGATATTTGAGCGCCAAAAATTCCTGCTTGTGGGAAGCCCAGAGATGGGGCCTTCACAGGTCAGGCCAGTCACTTCCCACTGACCCCTCTCAGCCTGAACCAGTTTAGTCCAAGGCCAAAGCCCGGCAGGAGAAAAGGTTAGGAGCAGCATTCGCATTTGCCTGGCCCTTTTTGTTTAGTCACCGGCTGAGTTATGAAATCCGCCTGCAGCGTCACTGTGTCTGTGGGTTTCCCATGGGCTGGAGAGGCTATTACCAAGGAGCAGCTGGAATGTTAATTACCCATTAAGGAACTAAATCTGGGGGATTTCTCAAAGCAAATACACATCATCTCTGGCACTGACCCCACAGTGGCCTGAGCATCCTTCCCAGCCAAGCTGGAAGACGCAATCCTTGCAGCCCCTGCTGGGTGCCTCCCTTCTCATCCCAGCCAGGGAAGGCTCTCAGTGCTGTCCTCAGCAGCAGGGCAGCCTCGCTGGAGCTGGCATTCGAGCCCCAGGAACATTTTGCAGGGCAGGCAGCTCCCTTGCAGACACACCAGAACCAGTGCAAGGCAAAGTGAAAGGGAAGAATGTGTACCAGGGAGTGGAGAAAGCCCCATCCTGCCCAGACCCTGGAGGGACTGGGAGCAGCCTGTCTCCCCAGCAGCTTTGGGGCTGAGGGCAGCACAGGATTTTGAACCAGTGGGCTAATTCTTTTAGCAGCTCGTACGGTTATTTCAGCCTGTTGCCCATGAGGGGAGGCCTGTCTGTTTCCTTGCCTCTGGCTTGCATCTGTTCCAGGGCTTGGACGGCCCATAGGCTTGTACAGTCCTCGTGGAGGATTATCACAGGCAGCGCTGCACGTGTGGTTCTGTGGGGATAAACCCATTCTGCCTGGCTACCTGTACACCCCTCACCATCCCCAGGCCCCTCCTCAGATGGGGCACCCACAGCACACACGTCCTGGCACAGGATGACCTCTGCAGCACTCCCTACTGCTGACTCCTTCCTTCCCCTTTCCTCCAAATCAGGCCACAGTCGCTGTCACTGGAGCTCCCAGCTGGAATTACAGCAGCTCTGCCAATGTGTATTTTAAAAGCCTCTCCTTCAATATTCAAACAGGAAGATCCCTGATGCAGTGGCAAAAATGTAACAAAGACAGGAGCCAGTGAAGGTGTTCCACGGGGTCAAGAAGGGGGTTACAGTGGCATCCCTGAGCACACAGAGCTTTCCCAGGGAAAAATCCCAGCACGGGTGGGGGTGGTACAAGGCGACAGGGAGCCTTAAGGACCAAACCTTTTTCCCCTGCTGGCAGCCCAGAGGTTTGCATCCTGGAGGGACCTGGAACGCTTGGCCAAAGAAAGGAAAAGGTGTGGGAAATCTGGATGGGCAATATGGACAAGTGGATGCTGCCCTAAAAACACGAAGCACCCCACAGCTGCAGAGGTGATGGACATGAGAAGGGAGGCAGAAGTTTCTGACGGGCCAGCACCAAACATTATCAGTCAAGCAGAGGTGCTGGACCCTCCCTGCAGATGTTTTCAGGCCTTTGGACTGTGCAGCCTCACTAGCAGGGCTGTAATAAGGAGCCTCCCTTGTCCAGCTGCTTCTCTTCCATCAGCCCAGCTCTGAGCACAGTTCTGGGTGCAGATCTGAAGGCCAGTCAGGAGTTCCCATGTGGGGACCCGCGGGTGCTCCCAGTTTGTCACTCATATCCCAGCCCCATGTGGCTCAGAGCTCTCTGTTTCCCAGAGGCATTTCAGTACCGGGGGAAGCAGCTGGAAGCAAGGCAGGATCATGCCCAGGAAGCATCTCAATCGTGCTATAAACTCAATTTCCTTGTACCTCTGTTCCGAAGGTTTTTGCTTTCCCCATCCTTACTCTCCTGAGCACTTTTTAAATCACTTGGAACCAGAAAACATTGCCTTGCTGGACCAACTTTATGTAAAAATTTACAAATTGACATTCTCTTTGTAGAGGTGGAACAAACCCTCCCAATCACAGCTCTGGGAGGTGTCCCTGCGCCATCGCTCACAGTTCACAGGTGCAGTCTCTGCTTCTCCCCATCAGCTGCCAGAGCTCCTGAGAGAATCACCGGGCTTGAAACCTCTCCCATCAGCTCCTTGGTGAAAATACGCCACGCACACATATTAAACCATCACATTCGTTCTCTTATGGGTGAATTCCTACACACCTCCTCGCAGTCAGGGCTCCCACCTGAGCTCAGACAGGGACAGCAGCTGCCCGGAGACCCCCAGGACCCTTCGCCGTGCTCGGCCCCGAGAGCGGAGTGAGGGGGAAAGGCCTGCGCCCCAACCTGGCTCCAGCCGAGCCGAGGCAGAGCCGACTGCTCGGGCGTAGCCGGGGGGAAGCAGGATGCTTGCTGGAATTACACCCATTTCCCCCCGGTTGTTTTTTAAACCGGTCTGTTTCCAAAGCTCTCCCGGGACGGCTCCGTCGGGACCGCAAACACCACCCGCGCCCGCCGCCATCTTGGGGAGGGAGCCGGGGAGAGGCCGCCGCCATCTTGGGGAGGTCGGGCCGGCGGCAGAGTTGTGTGAGGGGAACGGCGGCCGCGACATCCTGGGGGGATCGGCCCGGCTTGGCCTCGGGAGAGACGGTCACGGTTTGGCGGCGGCGGCCGGCGCGGAGGGATTGGGATCGGGATTGGGATCGGGGCAGGGCTCTGCGCCTGCGGCAGCGGACACACCGCCTGCCGCCATCTCTTCCGGGTGAGGCGGTGAGCCGCGCCCCCTGANTGGGCCGCGGGAGAGCCGCGGGCTGGAGTAGCGGAGCTCCCGGCTGGCGGTGCTGGGCTCCGGGCCGGCCCTCCCCCGGACCCTGAGCGGCCGGGGCTGAGTCCCTGAACGCTGAAGCGCGGCGGGTTCGGAGCTCGATGCCGGCGGTACAGCGTGTGCTGCGTGTGCCGTGTCGGCCTCTCTGGGCTGCGGACGCCGCTGTCCGTGGAGCCTGTGCGCCATGAATGTGTCGAGAAAGGGATATGGTGCTGTCGGAGCGGCCCCGCAAACACTGATGTAAATTGATGTTACAGTGCTCAGCGCTGTTTGTGGAGAGGGGACCACCGAGGGTGAACGTGGCTTGTGTTGGGGTTGGTTACCTCGGGGCAGTGGCCGGACATCTCCCTTGTGCAGGGCACCGGCTGTAGCAGGAGTTTGGCAGGAGAGGGCAGTAGGGAACCGTCGTTCTGTGCTTGGGAGCATTTGCACGGGATCCCCGGCCACCAAACCGAGCACAGCCGAGTGCTGCCCCTGCTGTCTCCCATTGCTGGATGTGGGCTTCAGGGGCAGGAGACATCGCTGGGCTAGTCCCAAGGATGTGGTTGGGAGACCAATAACATGGAAGAACCCAAGATGGTACTTAAAAAGGTCTGCAGACTCGGAACTTACCCATGGTACTGGGTCTGTAGTAATTGTTTAGTTTGGTCGTTTCTTTCCATAAACCCACATAAACAAGGGAAAATGCTCAGCATTGCTGGTTATCAAGGAAAGGAGCTCCCTTGTGCATTGCTGTGGTGGGGCCTGGGGACATCAGCTGCCGTGAAGTGCAGCAGGAGAGACTCCACTAAGCAGCTGTAGGTGATGGTGTGTGTGCCAGGATACAGCAAAGCTGGGAATCTTGAGGTTTATAAAGAATTCACCTGTACCCCTAAATTTACCTGTGTTTTGCCAATGTTAACTCATTTTTCTTGCTTGGTAAAAGGTTGAAGTAGCAGAAATTTCATGAAGTCCTTTAACAGTGTTGAGAAACTACCAACACTCACACATCTGTTTTGCTGTTGTTCAGAAATGGCACCTCGTAAGGGCAAGGAGAAGAAGGAAGAGCAGGTCATCAGCTTGGGACCACAGGTTGCTGAAGGAGAGAATGTGTTTGGTGTCTGCCACATCTTTGCCTCCTTCAATGACACTTTTGTCCACGTGACCGATTTGTCTGGCAAGTGAGTATGGGACATGCATCACCTCGGTGCAGTATCCGGCTCCTTCAGGTGTGAAGGTAGAAACTAGGTTTGGCAAGAGGTTCCACCAAAATCCTCCAGTTTTTGCTGAGCTGTGAGTTGGGATGGTGCACGTACATGAACTGGGTGGCTTGGTGATCTCTTCTGATCGATACGGTGTTCGGGGTACTGTGTGGCAGCTTATTGATCTGGTAACATGAGAAATAACGGGTTCTGTCTGTACCCAGAACCTGGTTTGGGCGAAGAACAAGGAATTTCTTTTTTTCCTGACCGTCACCTTTTCCTTCTGTAGGGAAACCATCTGCCGTGTGACGGGTGGGATGAAGGTGAAGGCGGACAGAGACGAGTCCTCTCCCTACGCGGCCATGCTGGCGGCCCAGGACGTTGCCCAGAGGTGCAAGGAGCTGGGCATCACCGCCCTGCACATCAAGCTGCGTGCCACCGGGGGCAATAGGTACAGCTGGGACACCGGTGGGGATGTGCCTGCAGGGGCTGATGGTGAATGAGACTGGAACGTGAGGAGGGTGGTTTGGCATGGGGAAAGTGTGACTTTCGTATTGCTGGCTCTTTGTCAACTCTGTTCAGCTTCTGGGTCATTGAAGGGGTTGTTGGTTCTGACTGTCCTCCAGGACCAAGACTCCTGGACCCGGTGCCCAGTCAGCCCTGAGAGCTCTGGCCCGCTCTGGAATGAAGATTGGCCGCATTGGTGAGTGAGGAAGAAAGGGATTATTTAGTGAAAGGAGCTTTGTAGGCATCTGCGCTGCTTGATCTTAACTTCGGGGTGTTCTTCGTGGCTGCTCAGATGGCACCAAAGAAAGGATTTCATGTAAACAGATCTGTAAATTGACAATTCACCAGTAGGTGGTGACAGCAATACTCAGAACCCAGGTTTCTGTGTGCAGGGCAAACCCAAGCTTGGAGCAGGATGCTGCTGCACCTCTGATGTCACAGAGCTGTTCAGTCACCTAAAAATACCTTGTTGGTCTCTGTGATTCAGTTTTCCAGCTGCTGCAGGGAGAGTCCCGAACTTTGTGGGGGAGTCACGAGATGCAGTGGTGGTTGTGCTGAAAATTCTTCAGGCATCCTGCATTTCTTAGGAAACGCTGTGGCTGCTTGGTTTAAGTGGGATGGGAATTTTTGCTTGCTAAGCGTTAAAGCCCTGGATCCCCAGCCTGTGGCAAGTTCCCAAATACCTTCACAGAGAGCTCCTTCTGCTCATGTGCAGCTCCTGTGGTGTCCAGGTGCTGAGATGTGGGGTGGTGGCTGGTGGCTGTGCCCGCGTGGTTTCTGGGGGTACCTGTGGAAGGTAACTGTTCTGGATCTTCTCCCTGCAGAGGATGTCACCCCCATCCCCTCCGACAGCACTCGCAGGAAGGGTGGTCGCCGTGGACGTCGTCTGTAACCAGCGCAGCACCTTCTGTTATTAAAGCTCTCTTAAACCTCTCTTTAGCTCTGTGTTTTCTTATTGGGGTGTGCTCAGAAGCCGAGGGGCTTCAGTTTAATTCCATCCACAGATGGGCTTGTGCTCTGGAGCTGGGCCTCTGGCTTGGAGGGGAACCAGGCTGGCTGATCCAAAGCCACAGGGGTCCTTGGGCTTCATATAGCAAAAGCTGCTTTTAGAATGCGTCATGACCTTTTGCATCTCCTGGGAAAAAAAAAAAAGCTAGGCTGAGAGTGAGCAACTGCTGCTGGGTTTTCTGCAAAATGTTGCTTGATGCATCACTTCCCCTTTCTGTGGAAAAAATCTTCTGCCTGGACATCTGTTCTAAGCCAGCATTTCCCTTGGCACAGCCAGACTGCTTTGTTATTTTATATGTGGCCATGGAAAATGTTGAGAGTAAACTTCCCTTACTGTCTTAAACGTGCACCATTTGCTGTTCAAATCACTGTTTTCCTGTACTTAAAGTGTTCTTTGAGCTCTATGGACAAGGTGTTGAAAACATGAAACCAGAAGCAGCTCAGCCAACGTGGAGCTGGAAGGAGGAGGGGGCAGGACAGAGGAGAGCAGGGCGTCACTGTTACCAACAGCTCTGGTTTTTGGTACAGTTTGGATACAGTGAAAGCTGTTGCTGCTCCGCGTGAGTTACTCTGTCCCGGGGGGCATCACGATGGCCGCTTCACGGGGCGTGTCTGGGGAGAGCTCTACAGCAAAAACAAATGCACGGCAGGACCTTTGCTGCGGCAAAAGCAGGAGAGACTGTTCGTCTCATGGTGCAGAGGGACATATTTCCTGTCACTCCCCCCGCTGCCCACCCCGGCCCAGGCCGGTTCAGCCCTGCTGGTCTACAGAGCAGATGTAGAAAAGCGAAGGTGTCTGCTCCATGGGAAGGTGGATTTACTCTATTAACCCTTAATCCTTGGACGCTGGAGCCATACTGGTGCACACAGGGCTGGCCGAGCCGAGTCACTGCGTGCCCAGCCCGTGCCACGTGCTGCTCTGGCAGTGCTGTGCCGTGGGCAGGCTGGTGCCTGGGCTCGCTGCACAATTATGGGCAAAAATCGCTTTGATTTCTCAGCTGACCTGACGTCTTTGAAGCAGCTTCTGTGTTGATGCATAACCCGAAAGAGGAAATGGTGAATGAGGAAGAGAAACCAAAGCTCCAGCACAAAGCAGCTTCCTGGCCCATGTCCTGGGCCTTTCTGGAGGGAAAGACCCTCCTGCCAGAGTGGCATGGATGGGTCTCCTGGCTCTTGACAGTCCCTGGCTTGACCCAACTAGCTTGTCTTGAGTGATTCAGTGAGGAACTGCATCTCCTGCACCCCCCTGTAGCTGGGTGATGGCTCCTGGGCTGTGTGGGTGGGGGACACGTGTGCCTGCCCACCCTGCATCACCCTGGCAGGGATGCTCATCCTGCGGAGGGCATGGAGCTGCTTGGGGGCTGTGCTCCATCCCCGCACAGTCAGTGGTCACTTGTGAGCCCTGCGGCTCAGCCTTTCCCCTCAGGTGTGCCCAGGGCTAATCCTGTGCTGTTGAAGGTCTCACCTCAGGGTCGGTGGGAAATGTGGGTCTGTTCCCCAAACCTTTGTGCAGGGTCTAGGGGCTGAGAGCTTCGAGATGAGGCCCAGCTGCTGATGAATGGCTTCCTGAGAATGCGCCTGGGTTATTCCACCTCACTGCCTGAAATGATTGCTCTGCCGGCCTGGTCCTCAGCAGAGACCTGAAACCACTCCTTGCTCCAGATGGCTTTTTTTCCCCAAAAAAGACTTGTGAAGTTTTTGATGGGCAGCACCAAATACAAAGCCTTGAGGTAACAGGGTGCTGAGTGTTCAGGGCCAGCCTCAGGCGATGGGAGAGTGAGGAGGGTCGGGCAGGATGGAAGCTGCTCTCTGAAAAGGTCTGTGTCTTCCCTGGTAAATCAATTCACAGGTGTGAAAAACCAGTGGGTGTCAGAGCCCTGGGCATAAAGCTCTGTGTGTGTGTTCGAAGCACTGAAGAGCTGACTGGGAATGTCTGTGTGTGGAGCAGGGGCTGACTTAGGGCTGACGTTCCCCCTCCGGGCTGGGGCTCGAGGGGCTCAGCTTGCCTGGGAAGGGGGCTGTTCCCCACGCCCAGGTTATCGCCCACGTTTGTGGTCTGCAGAGCTGGCCCAGCTCCATGGAATCGCTGGGGTTTCTGCTGCCAAGTTCCTGTTCAGACTTTCTCTGGTTCCCCTTATGGCTGAGGCTGGTCACGGAAAGCGCCTGGAGCGTGGCCTTGAAGCAGGGATTGTGGCCCCAAAATGGGGAGCTGAGTGGGGGCTGGGGCTGTGAGGGAAACCCGTGTGTCCCTCAAAACTCTCAGTGCCCATGAGGGGAGAGACAAAAAATGTGTGGAAGGCTTTCATGTTCTTTCCTTTCCCCCCCTTTTTTCTTCCCCTTTTTTTTTTACTTCCCTGTCTTCCCTTTTCTCTCCATTTCCTCTCCCTTTTTATTTTCTTTTCAAACCCTTCTGATAGTTTCTAAATACAGCTTTGTTACAGGTGGCCTGGGGTGAGGCTGACGGACACCCCTGGGCCAGTACTTTCTGAACCCCTGGGTGCCCAAGCCTTTCCCAGGTGGGTCGCAGGGCTGGGACCAGGGTCCAGGCACCAAAACCCTTCCCCTGTGTGGGGCTGCAGTTTCCCATCTGGAAAGCAGGAGCATTGTCCCACCACAATTCCTCCAGGAACAGCATCTGCTGGAAGACCCTGCCCTACTCCTTGTAAATGCTCTGAAATGATCCCTTCGTCTGCTCTCCCAGGGCAGGCTGTATGTCCCTGCCAGCTGGGAGGCTCAGGCTGAATCAGGAAAAGAAATGGAGTGGCTGAAACAGCATGTTCCTGCTCGCCCCAGTGGGTTTGCCAGGTGACCAGTGGTGCCTGACTGTTGCTCCACGTTCACAGTTTCACTTTTGACTGAACTCTGGCCCGTGGTCGTGCTGAGTCCTGACGCTGGAGCCAGCTCGGTGCTGGGCTCAGTGTGACCCTCGGCCCAGCATGGGCGTCGGGGTGTGTTACCCCTGGGCTGCCCTGGGACATGGTGTGAAATCACCAAAACCCAGCAGTGTGGGGTGGATGGCTGCTCCTGCCCATGTAGCACCTGGGGGGGCTGTGAAGGGGCTGGAGACCTCCGTTGCCTCACTCCCACTGGTGCTTGGGGATCACTCACCTTGAGGGGCTGCTCCTCCTCTCTTGGCTTTGGGGGTTCAGCCCCTGGAAGCTGCTGCAGGCGAAGCAAGGGGGGTAGAGCTAGAAGGAAGTAGGGCTTGAAAGCCCATGGTCCTTTAGTCATTGCCCCCTCAGCCTGAGAAGTGCTGGCCAAGAACTCACACACAGGGAGGGTCCAAAGTGACCCTCAAGGAGGGGCTTGAGCCCAAGTGCAGCTTTTCCCCAGCAGCCAAGGTCCGGGAAGAGGGGTGTACCCTGGCACTGTGCCCCCACGGAAGGTCCTGCTCAGCCTTCGGTGTGGGGGGCCCTCCCCACGGTGTCCCACCCCCCATGTCCCAGCTCTGCACCCCACTTCCTTCCTCACACGTTGCCTCTCACCCTCCCCATCCCACCCCCACCTCCCT
>WEIT01042009.1:26270-50556 GCA_013389985.1 Dryoscopus gambensis | reverse complement strand
CGGGGGGGGTGTTGCGTGGTTGTGGGATGGAAGGGGATGCAGTCGGGTCAAGGGGGCACAGAGTGACTATGGGGCAGAAGATGGGGCGCAGGCAGTGGGAATGGGACACTGTGGAGCCGAGAAGGCTGTGGAAAGAGCCAGAACATGGCTGTGAGCCAAGGCAGGGGCACGGGGTGGCAGTGGGACTGGGGGAAATTGGGTGGCTGTGGGTTGGGAGGCATGGGGCGGCAATGGGAGGGGGACATGGGGCGGCTGTGGGATGAGGGAATTGGGTGGCTATGGGATTGGGAGGGCACGGACAGGCAGCGGGATGAAAGGGGTCACTGTGTCTCTGGTGCAGCCGGGGACAAGGCAGTGGCGATGGGGTGGCCAGGCTCGCAGGGCGGGGCGGAGAGCCATGGCTTGAAGCTTTGGAGGAAGCGGCTTTGTGGGAAAGAGGCTGTGGGACAGGCAGGCTGATGACGTGGCCATGGGGCAGGAGCGGCCCTTGGGGGCCTGGTGGGGCTGCGCCCCCAGGTCCCCGCTCGCCCCTGCGCCCCAGCCCCCGCAGNCGCCTCGGCAGTGCCGCGTTCAGCCAGCGGGGCAGGCTCTGGGGCAACATTTTAAAAATTAAGTGCAGTCCAACGTCCCGTGAGTCGCGTCCTCTGCCCCACGGACCAGCGAAGATTCCAAGTGGTTTTCATCATCCCGCAAAAGGCGGCGCACAGAGTGATGCCGTTCCCCAAAACCCCCTGGCAGCGCCCTGTCCCCCTCCCGTGTCCCCACTTCCCGCCGCCCCCACAGCAGGTTTCGGTTCCCGGTGTGGGGGGCTGACGCTCATGCTGAGGTTTCACTTCTGCTCTCTCCGATGGAGGTATTTGCATTTGTCTGGCTGCGAATCCCTCGGGACAGGGGTGTCTGCAGCGGGGAGGGGGTGACGGCAGGATGTCCTCTCCTGCCGCCGGTGCGTGGCTGAGCTCCCTGTCCGTGTCCCGCAGGTCTGGGCTGAGGCGCAAAGCCGCCTTCTCCACGCTCTCCATCCTGGTGGCCCTGCTCATCGCTGGCCAGGCTGTCACCGTCTACTTCGTGTACCAGCAGAGCGGGCAGATCAGCAAGCTGACCAAGACCTCCCAGAACCTGCAGCTGGAGGCTCTGCAGAGGAAGCTGCCTGCCAGTCAGTAGCACCCATGGGCACCAGAGCGGTGGGAAGCAGGGGCAGAAGGGATGAATCCTTCCTGGACAACCCAACCCCACTGGTACCCCTCACAGTTCTCCTTCCTCAGCAGGTGCCAAGCCAGTGAAGATGATGAAGATGGCCATGTCAAACACGCCCCTGGTTATGAATGCCCTCCATTCTGTGCCCTTTGAAGACCTTCCGGTAAGAGAGATCCATCATTGCTTGGCACTGCCTGCCGCCCTCAGGGCTTGCTGCCATGCTCACACTGCCCCTTTGCCTTTTCTCTTGAGGTCAAGGGCCCTGTTAGCAACAAAACTGAGGACCAAGTGAAGCACCTGCTGCTGGTAAGGTCCCCTGCTCCTCCCCCCCACCCCACAGCTCTGTCCTGCACTGGTCTGGGGTCTCTTGGGATGCTCAGAGCTGGTGGGAGCTCCTGACCTCCTGCAGCATATATCTGGCTGATACCAGCAGAGCTCCAAGCCCCACCCCCCGCCTCATTTTCCTTTGCCCTCACTGTGGTGGTTGCTCTGCAGCAAGCAGACCCCAGTAGGATGTTCCCGGAGCTGAAGAAGAACCTGATGGACAACTTGAAGAGCCTGAAGAGAACCATGCCTCATGCGGACTGGAAGGTCAGTGCTTGTCACTGTCATACTGCCCCACCTGCTTCCCGTCCAGGAGTGCTTTGGGGAGGGACTGAGGTATCCCCACCTGGATGAACAAAGTCTGGCTTTAGGCAGGCTTGGGCTGCTCTCACCCCAAGGCAGGGGCTGGTGTTCACCACCTTCCCTGTCCAAGCCAGAGCTTGTGACATGGCTCCCCTGGGGTGAACTCCCCCCATGCCCATTAATGTGCTGGACCCTCTCATTGTAGTCCTTTGAGTCCTGGATGTACAAGTGGCTGCTGTTTGAGATGGCCAAGAACCCCAAGTCGGAGGACCGCAAGGCAATCCCAGCGGAGAAAGGTATTGGGGATGAGGCTGCTGAGCTGGGGAGGGTCAGGGAGGTGTTGGCATGGGGCATCTCACAGGGAACCGAGCCCTCCCTCCAGTCACGGACCTATCTGTTCCGTGGGGAGCATGTGTTTCGTGGCTGTTAGGACATCACCAAGCATCTCTGCCTGCTGCCTGTAGGGCATTTGGGGTGAACAAAAGGCTGAACAGCTGCAGCACCACCCCAAATCGTCCATCCCTGGTTAGCCCAAGAGCTTCAGATAGGTCACCAGGCGGGGGCTTGTCCACCTTTAACTGTTTCTGGATAGACTCTGCTGCTGAGGCTGAGAAGGGCCTGGGGGGCTGACGGAGTGTCCCCTCTGTTTCTGTTGCCCTAGTGCAAACTAAGTGCCAGGCAGAGGCCAGTTTTGAGGGGGTCCTGCCGGGCTACTTCCGCCCACAGTGCGATGAGAACGGCGACTACCTGCCCAAGCAGTGCCACCACTCCACCGGCTTCTGCTGGTGCTGCTACAAAAACGGCACCAAGATTGAGGGCACTGTGACTCGGGGAAAGCTGGACTGCCCCGGTAGGTTGCCAGGGAGGGGATGGAGAGGAAGGAGCAGTGTGCATGCTTGGGACCAGGGAGGAGAGCTAGGAGAGGAGGGGAAGGTGTCCAGGCTGCAGGCTGCACCCCTCACCCATCCAGTGCCAGCATGTTAAGGCTGGAGAGGACCCCAAAACCCACAGCCCCCCGCAGGTAGCTGGAGCTGAGGTGTGCAGTCAGGGTTTTCCATGACCCGCCCCGTGCCCCCAGCTCAGCAGCGGGTGCAGGCTCTCCCCTGCTGCCCTCAGAGGGATGGGGGTGGGTAATGGGGCAGCCCCGGGGTCCAGCACCCACAGCCTGCCCTCCCTTTGCAGGCACTGCTGCTCCCAGCGCTGCCGCTGCCACCGCGGATGCAGAGGAGATGATCTTCTCTGGGGTGGACGTGCTTAAGCTGAGCCCGAGCAAAGGTGAGTGTCCAAGTGTCCCCAGAGTCCCGGGGACTGCTGGTCCCTGTCCTGGGGAGTGGGAGGTGGCGATGGAGAGGGGTTGTGGGAGGTCCTTGAGCTGTTTTACTGACTTACCTCCTCTTGTTCTGCCACAGTAGAGTAGAAGAGGATGCCAGCAGCTGCCTTCAGCACCCCCGCTCCTGCCTTATTTTTTTTCTCTTTCTTTTCTGCTCTTATATTGCTTTTCCAAGGCGGTTAACAGTGGGCATCCCTGGGCACCCTTCCCCTGCTGCAGAGCACCAGCCAGGGCTGAGCTGTCACCTCCATCAGACAAAGAGTCCCCTCAGAGCGTGGGTAGAGCAGGCTGGAAAATTGTTTCAACCGTGTCAGACCCATAAATCCTGTTTTTTGACTCCACGTCCAAGAGCACCGAGGCAGCAGTATAGCTCACCCCTGCTGAAGAGCTAATGCTTCCTTACACTGAACGAACATTTAAAGCAGCAAAACAACCCCCACCAGCTTCTTAACTGATCCCTGTAGGCTGGAGCCCTGCTAGATTCCTGGAGTAATGGGTTTTTATTGTGGAGTGCTCAGAGTTGTAGATAGAGATTCGCCTACAGCCTCAGCAGTGGGTAACCATGGGCAGAGCGGCTTCTAATTTTCCTGAATATATCTGATTGTTCCTTTATAAATGATCTCACAAGCTAATAATCTCAAATAAACTTTTGAATAAGAAAGCCTTGTAAGCAACTCCAGCAGGGCTCTGCGTGCTGTTTGCCGCTGTCCGAGGTTAAAAATAAATGAACCTCAACAAAAACCCCTTTTTTGGTTTAAAAAGAAAGAAAAATAAAGAAAAATCTCTGCAGACACTTGGACAGCTGTATCTTCACCCAGGATTGGCTGTTTCTTGTCCCATTCCTTGTTTGATTTCACTTGTACCCTGGGGTGCCCCTGCCCCAGACAGGCAGACACCGGGCTCTGCTCTCCCACCCACAACATCCCCCCGAGCCAGCCAGCCTTGGCCTCCTCTGAAAGCAGCTGAAGTAAAATCTCACCGTTTGTTGTTTATTATTTTGTATTTCATAAAAAAAAAACCAACACAAAAACTGACTCTCCCGTGGCTGAGAACAGCTGCTGGACACAACTGTTCAGTGCAACTCCATGGACATGATAATCACTGCTGTCAGTGTTAGAATAAAAAGGAACCCGGGAGCTCTCTTCTGTAGTAGCAAAAGGACTGACACAAGTCACAGGAGGAGGGGAAAAAAAGGTAAAAGTTTTTCTCAAAAATATAGCTCTGTGGTAAGAGAAAGGGATGGCTGGGTGTCAACAAGGGGAAAAGCAGTTTATGCTCTGCTCAAACTGCCTGCTCCAGTTCCATTCCATCTGGAGGGACTATAAACACATCTCTGGGCCTCAGCAGGGCAGGAGGAGGCAGAAAGTTACACGGCTCTGCTCTAAAAGTCACAGTTAAAAGAAGTTATAAATTATTATTTTGAAAACAGTTGGAATTCTCCAGGTGAGCTTCCTTTTTCTCTCTTCTGTTTGATCTTCACCCATAAATCTTTAATCACAGGAATGCGGTACCTTTGGGGAGAGGAGTTAAAAGAGTTAGGGATGGGGAGGAGGAGAACAGCCTTACAGCTGAGCAGAGCTTGGGCAGAGGCATCTGGTCCACTTCCAGGTGGCTACAACTTCACCATCTAATCCCCATCACTTTTCCAAGCTCCCTGTGGTCAGCAGGGACAGACAGACACTCCCAGAGGCTGCTCATCTCTGCTGGTGACAGAGGTCAGCAACACCCAGGCTGGACATCCAGTTCTCAGCAGCTAAAGAGTTGAGGTCAGACACATCCAGAGAAGCCAGCACACGGCTGCACGATATTCCTCACACTGCTCCGCTCCCTGGCCCTCTGATCTAAGGCCAGGCTGGCTCAGTGAGCACTTAAAAGGCCACACTGTCTTCCCAAAACTGGCCCAGGAGTTCTGAATGTGGCCAAGGTTACGCCGCTCAAGGTACCAATGGCCAGTCCCCACAGGCCATGTACCTTCTCACAATCCTTCAGGCTCAGCTGCTTTCTTCTTCTAAAATGGAAAGGAGGAAAAATACATCAGTATCATTTGCACCATAGACATGAAGGACCCAGCAAAGCTACAGAGACTTCCTGGGTATGTCCCTGCAGAGGTGGCAGCCACCAAGAGGAACATCCTGTAGCCTCCCTCTGTCACCCCTTCAAGCCCTTGGGATGGGGATGGGATGCAGAAGCCTGCCAAGCCCTCAGGAGCTCCAGCTTCTGCTGAGAATGAGAGGGACAGGCAGCTGGGGAGCAGCACTCACTCCTTACACAGGACTAAGTCCTTTGCCACCAAAAGGGTCCCTGGGTTTGACCCTTCCAGGGAAAGGAATCTCCTAGGGCAGCAATACAGTAACAAGCCCTTTGAGCCACCCCAATCCCAACCACAGGTCAGGGTGTCTAAAGACTGGCCACGGTGAACTGCAGGCTCCCCTGGACTGCCAGCAAGGCCAGGACACAGCTCTGCTCCTGCTGCAGCCTGGCTCACTGCTGGGATGAGCACCACAGCCCAGGGTCTGTCACGTACCTCCTTCTTCTTCTTCTTCTTGTGAACCTCCTCAGCAGAGCCATCTGCTACAGGTGCCCCTTCCAAAGATGCCTTTTTGCTCTTCTTCTTTTCTTTTCCAGTCTTCTTTTCTAGGAGTGGGAAAGAAAAGCCAACTAAGAGAGGGACTCTGGTATTGTCAGCCTCTGACAGGTAGGAGCACCTCCAGTAAGTTTTTGATCACATCCAAACTTGAACAAGATTTCCAGAGCAGGAACTGGGTGAAGGCAGAGCTCTGCCACAGGCAGCTGCACCCAGGGATGTTTCCCTAATACCCCAGAGCAGCTTGATTCCACCATCTGTGCACACATATGAGTGGAATTACATAGAATTTCCTTCTTTCCACCTCCTGCTGCCCACCTGCTCCAAGGAACCACTTCAGGGCTGGAGTAGATGGGCACACGCCCAAAATGAGAGCCAGGGGAGCTGCTAACACAGGATGGACACGAGGTTCAGCTCAGCACAACTGCTCCAAGAGGCTCCACTCATCCCTGTTGAACAGCTCACACAAGGGCCAATGGACAAGCCTGTCTCCTCCAAAAATAAGGGCTGCATTTCAGCAGAACAGAAACCCCAGCAGATGTGGCTCAGCCAATCCATCTCCCCCTCCCTTTTTTTTAAAGCCTACGAGATCCAGCACAAAACCAGCTCTGATTGGCAAATACAGGCTGCACTGCAAATTAAAAAATGGCCTTTGGATTAGGGCAGAGCGCAGAGCACTACAGAAGAACAAGCTGTAGAAAGGTCACAAGTGACAGGACAAAAGTAAACAGCCTCAAGTTGAGCCAGGGGAAGTTTAGATTGAACATTAGGAAAAATTTCTTCACTGAAAGGGTTGTCAAACACTGAAACAGGCTGCCCAGGGCAGTGGTGTGGTCACCAGCTTTGGAGGCATTTACAAGACCTGTAGATATGGTACCTGGGAATGCACTTTGGGGATGGGCCTGGGCTCATGGCTGGACGCCACGATCTTGGAGGCCTTTTCCTGCCCACACAACTCTATGATTCCATGAGGGAAGCAGCCAAGCAGGAAGCCAGTGGGGAAGTGGGTGCTACTTGCAAGGCCCTGCACCCAAGGCTGAACATGCATCAGCTGCAAGAACCTACTGCAAACTAGGCCCCAAGTGCAGGATGCTTACTTTTGGCTGTTTTTTTCTTTTCCTTGCTGCCTGCCACCTTCTCCAGGTCACCATCTGCTTTCTTCTTTTTCTTTTTGGGTACTTCTTCATTAGTTTGCCCTTTCCGTTTCTTCTCCTTGGGCTGCCCCACAGTCCCATCCTCACCAGTCAGCTTCCGCTTCTGAGACGTTTTCTGCTTCTTGTTCTCTTTGTCTTTGCTCTTTGACATTTTCACAGCCTTGTCTGCTGTGGAGGATGGTTTCTTTTTCTCCTTCTTTTCTTTTTTCTCCTTTTTCTTCTTCTTCTTCACCTCCAGCCCCTCCACTGTCTGCACTGCAGGGACTTCGGCAGCAGTGGTGACCTCAGTTTCACTCCCTGAGCTTGGCTGCTGTGACTGTGGGACAGACAGCAGGGCATGTGATGATGCTGGGGTCACTTGCACCCCTTTTGCCCCAACATCGTTCTCTTTCACTGCCAGGGTTTTCTTCAGTGACGAAGCTTTGAGGCTGGCATGACCCGGCTCTGCTTTTCCTGCCACCTTCTCTTTGTTGGAGGCTCCTGTAGCTTCCTGCCGTGAAGGGAGGTTGTTTTCTGCAGAAACAGACAAGAGAGAGAAGACAACTCATGGAGCATTCATTACACAGACTAGTCACAGGAGGACGGAAATCTGCATTTGAAGAGGAACATCCAGTTCTTCTCCCCAAAAAAAAGCTGAAGTTGTTGGCATCTATAGCAGAGTCAGAGAAAGATGCCTCAGCCTGAAGTGGTGACAGCAGCCACAACAGCTTTGGCTGTTTGACAAGATGGGTGAGCAGAGATAGAGCAGTTCTTCCCCAGGACACCATCCCCAGTGAGTTGGGGCTTCCCAGAGTGGTGGGCGTATCCACACTGTCACGTGTTGTCACCAATGGGCAACCCCAGAGCCCCTGGGCCCTCTTGAGCCCAAATACAGATAGTTCTGATCTCCTCAACAGCCCTTTGCACACTTTCATGATGTGCCCAAGGGACCAACAGACCTATCTGAGCTTCTAGAGCAGGCCAGAGTTCATCTGAAGGTGCCAGGGTCACCAGAGCAGAAGCAGCTTTCAGCTCCAGTTTTACAACTTGCCAACAAACCAGGGAAATGGTGGGACATTTTATTTCTCCACAGGTCTTCTCACTTGCTTCCCCTCCTCTGCTCTCCAGACATGCAGCAGAGCCCACACAGCCCAGGGGGAGGCTTGAGTATCAGCACTGTGCAGCAGATGTTCTTCAGGCAGTGTTTGAACCTTCCACAGAAGCGAGCAATGCAGTGTGCACTGGCTCCAGGGAGAGCCCTGCCTGCTCCTGTTCATTACTGTGGTTACAGCACATCCTGGAAGAGGCAGAGGCACTAAGCCTCGGAGGCAGCCAGCACAGGCAGGGTGTTCAGGGAGAGGGCTGTGCTGTGGCCAGGGAAGCCAGCAGACGGCAGCAGCACTCCATGCTGTGGCTACGTGGTGGAGACACACTGGGAACACGGCCCGTCCCAGTGACACCCTCCCAGTGCCACCCTCCTGTGCCAGCATGGCTTTGCTCCCGGGCCAAGCAAATTCCCAGCCTTGCCAAAGGAGACCCACCTGCTTTGTGGTTTGCAGCCACCTGGTTGTCATCTGTGTCGGAGTCACTGCTGTCGCTGCTCGAGCTGTCGGCCGGGGCTGCTTTCAGGGAGCCCTTGGCGAGGGAGTTTGCAGCACTCCCAGCTGCCTTCCCTGGCCCCACTTCACCTCCAGGCTGGGGGGAAACCGTCTTTGGTGCCTGGGGTGTTACTGGGGTCTTGGAGAGGACCGGGTAGCCTGTGAGGAGGGACTGAAACAGCACAGACACACTGAGGAGTCACAGCAGGGCAGCCTCCCACACACCAGGCATGCAGCTCTGTCTCTGCTGCTATTGCCCTCATGCTCCAAGTGAAGGGCCCACCTCTGGCCACCTGTGGAGCCTGCTCTGAGAGCCCAGGGCTACCAGGAGAGGGGCCAGCACTGATAGACACCAGCTGAGCTGACGGCCTTGGGAGCTGGTGGCCAGAGGTTCTCCTTCGTTCTCGCCCAGCAAGGCAGGCTTGGGGGAGGCTCCCGGCCACCAGCGTGCACCCACGCAGTTAATGCACCGCAGATGTGCTGCACGCCCTGCACGTTACTTACAAAGGGAATTGAATGTCTTGGACACGGGTTAAGTTACAAACTAAAGTGGGGAAAAAATTCCCTGCTGCTCTCGGCACAGTGTACCAGTTCTCCTGGTTTAACCCTTGCAAGGTACCATGTCCTCCTGTTGCTTCTCCCAGGGAAGGCACCATGAACCCTGGACCCAAGGCATGGCTGCCAGGGGAAGCAGTCCAGGTTCAAAAGCTTCTCTTTCTCTGCCCCACCAAAAGGTCTTGCTGACACCACTGCACTGGGGAACCCCCACTTCTCTGCTGGCAAATCCACCCAGCACCCCATCTGCTATGGCTGAGAATTGAGTCCCTCTCAGTCCTACTTACGAGCCAGCTGCAAGACCCGACAGGATCCAGCCTGCTCAAGTACCATACCTGTGATGCTGCATCCTCCTCCTCCTCCTCACTGGACTCCAAGGAGGAGCTGTGGGCTGTCTGGGTCCCTCCTGGTTTCTGCAGGGAGCCTACAGAAGAAGAGCAGAGTTCCTCCTGTTAAACCACTGCTGCCTGGGGCTGAGCTCACTTCCCCAGCACAGGAACTGCCACCAAAAGGCTGCCTGCCTCCAAAGAAAGGGGAGTGCTTTGCCAGGCTGGAGAGGAGGAACCCCTCTCCAAGCACTGCACACCTGCCATGTGGTAACAAAAGGCTGTCCCCACTCTGGTAGCACCGAGAGCATCTTCTGGAGAGAACTGACCGGGTTTGGGGGGCTGCTTGGGTGCCTCCTCCTCGTCGCTGTCGGAAGAACTGCTGCTGTCTGAGGTGTCCTCTGCCTGAGTTGGTGGCACAGCCTGGCTCGGGTGGGTGTCCTGTGCTGGCTGCAGGACTGGCTTCCTTGCCTTGGCAGTGGAACTTCCTGGGGCGGCAGTGTTGGCTGGAGGAACTTTTCCCACAGGAACCGTTTGCTTTTGGCTAGAAGCAGCGGGGACCTAGGGAGAGGGAGATGAAATAGATCTGGAAGGAGAAATAACTAACTGCTCACGTCCACGAACTATGAGCAGCAGCCCAGAGTAGATGGGCTTGGACCACCTTGGCCCTTCTTCAGCTGTACTGCTCCAGTTCGTGTCACAGTCAGCCCAAGAACCTCTCAGAAGGCCCAGCTGGCCCCAGCCCACACGGGAAGCAGGCAGCTGTGGCCAAGCAGACAACTGCTGTCACAGAAGAAGGAAGAAACCAGCCAGACAGCTGGGAGCCAGGAACAGCAAAGGTACCAGGACTACCCTTTGCTCCTCCGTGTCGCCCTGGTTCTCAGCCTTTCTGACTGTTTGCATATTTTGGAGTCAGAGCTTCAGGATTCTCAGGGCTTCATGTAAATAACACCTGCTATTATTGTAACTGCTTTCTTTGTTATTTACATTCCCTTTCCACGATGGAGAAAAGTTGATGGACTCTTAGTCCAGCCAATATGATTGAGAAGGTGTCAACCTCACCTTCCAATCAACTGTAGTAATAAGAAATCTATAAATACTGTAAGTAATAAACGTCTACAGCCTTCATTTCTCTTTTCACATTTCTCCTGTCTGCGTGTGGTCTTTTTTGTGTCCACTAGCTCCAAGTGAAGGGCCCACCTTGGCACGATAACTGTAGTCAGGATAGAGCAGCCCCTCTCTCCCCACTTCATGAACACATTCCTCAGCTGGGGACACAGCACCAGCCCCAGACCCCAGCAGACCCATCTTCTCCCTCTCCCCAGGAAAGCTCCCCACCTTAGTCTCCTCCATCATTACCTTTCCTGCCAGCGTGTTGTGCTCCGAGGCATCACTGCTCAAGCTCTCAGACACTCTGCTCACTGCAGGGACAGCAGCAGTTTTTGTCCTCTTCCCTGAAGGCAGGGTGGCATTTGCCTTTGCAGCCACCATGCTCGAAACCGCAGTGACTTTGATGTTCTGCTGGGACAGACTCTAAAAGAGATGAGAAAGAAAATCAGGACAGAGCAAACTTGGAGGGAAAAGATACAGAGGCATACACCAATTCAGCACTAACTCCTGAGCCTTTCCAGCATTTTCAGCACAGCACCAAGACTTTTAATTCTCTCCTTTGCAGACCAGCTCTGTCTCCCATGAGTCTCTGAGTAAGTCCTCTGGCACAGCCAGGAGCAGAAATGAGGACCAGCACCCTGAGAGGGCCAAAAGCATTAGCTCAGTGCTCCAAGGGCACCTACCCTGAGGGCAAGGCAGGGGAAATGTGCTGTGCTTGCAGGCTGTGCATCCCTAACCACTGCAGCACCAGCAAGACTGCAGATGTAAACCATTGCAGAGTGGGCACTTGGACTCCAGGATGTCTTTTACACTCTAAAAATCACACGCCAAGAGTTAACTGGCAGCAGAGATAAACAAAGACACCAACTACAGGGAAAATCTGTCTCCAGATCCACAAGGCAAAAACAGATTAGGGGTCAAATGAATAAAAGCTGTTTTGTTGCTTCACATTTGAAACCTCCCATCAAACTTAACGTAAGAGGGGTTAAAAATAGAAAGGCCAGGGGCATGGAAATCAGGCACTGAGGACATGTCCATGACACAAATGCCAGCAGAGGAGAGAGCAGGAGCCACGAAGGAGCACTCAGCCTCCTGGTTTGTGTTACCGACGAGGCTACGTGAGCAGCTCTCCCCCTGCAGATGTCTGACAAGCTGGGCCTTTGTGGGCTGACATTTCCCTCACACAACATCTGGCCCTCAGAAAGGAAAAGGCCCCGCTTGGCCGTGCAGAGCCGCCAGCCCAACGCGAGCTCTCGGCCCTCTTGCACAAAGCTCAAGTTACAGCAACTGCATTATTTTATACAGTCTCAGTAACATAAACATGCTTTACTCAAGGACTGCTCAGGATGGCTGCCTGCCCATCAGCTGGTGGGAGACAGCCTTTCTGCTGGCCACAGCCTCGGGCCAACACGGCGAAGGATTTCCTGAGTGCTCATAATGTCGCCCTCCCAGCAAAGGCATGTGTGGGGTAAATAGTGTGCTTGGCCACCAAGTCCTGGGCTCAGAGCACCAGCCAAGCCACCACCATGTGGAGCAGCAGCCATGTTCCTCAGTCAGTGGGGTTTTTTTACGTGGTTTCTTGGGCTCAAACTGCAGCACAAGTGCAGACACCCCCAAGACAGCTTCACACCGAGGCAGCTCTGGCCCCGGGGAGTCAGCCACAGCTTTGCACGACTGGCATGGAGACACAAAGAGACTCCAGTGGGAGAGCTGGGATCAGCTCCATGACACTCAGTGGTGCTCTCAGCACAGATATGTGGTCACTTCTCTTCTCCAAGGCAAGGGCCTGGCTCCTCCAGCAGAAAGGCAGCAGGACCACTGTACTACCCTTCAGGGCAGACCCTTCCATCCACCCCAAAGCTTGTGGAAAAGAAAACCAGAGAACCTCAGGGGTTTGGGAGAAACCAGGCGATGGGTTGCCTGGAAGCTACATAGCTCAGGGAAAGACTCTTAACTGTAAGGATCTGGCTGCTTTCCCAGTCTAAATTCCTGGAGTAGAGCAGAGGGGACAGAGTCCCAGGGGAGGTCTGGGGTTGTGTGTCTGCTCATGTTCCTGTTAAAGCACTCACGTTCTCCACAGCTCTCACACGCTGCAAGATTGCTGTGGCTGAGATGTGCACCTAGAGCTGGGGTCAGCCAGACCCACGGACACTGCCAAGAAAAGCTGACCGAGCCAACAGGAGGCTCCTCTGCACTGTTCATCACCTGCACAATTACCACCTTCCAAGTCCTGAGACCTCCTGAGTGTGCAGCACTAAAAGCCTACACAGCCAGTGGGTCAGCGGCTCCTCACCTGGGAAGGGGGGACTATTTCATCCTCTGAATCTGACTCCTCACTGGAATCATCACTGCTGTCCACAGCTGGAGGGGCTGTGGCTGGTGCCAAAGCCGGTGCCTTTTTCACATTTGTTGGTTGGGGCACAGAATTGGTTTTCACTGCAGGAAAAGTGTAAGAGATTGACACTGTGAGAAAAAGTTGCTCTCCATGGCTGTCCAGAGCAGGAGCTGCTCCATGTGCAGGGGAGAGGAAGAAACCCGTAAGGATGCAGGTGAGGGATCCTGGCTACTACCAGACTTACCAGCTTGTGGAGGCTGTCTCTGTGCTGCAGGAGACTCCTCTTCGCTGTCAGGTGAGTCACTGCTCCCACTTTCTGAGGCCTGGCTTTTCAAGGTGCTTACCACTGCTTTTTTAGGCTGCCCAGCTTTAGCAGCCTGGCTCAGGTTGGGAACAGGCCTGGGCTGTTCTGATAACCTCTTAACAAAAAACAAACACAGGCCCAGAAATGCAGTATTAGTACAGGTGTTGTTTAGGAGTTTAAGCACAGTTTCAGCTCAGGCTGGGTTTTGTTTTACCCTAACAGAGCTGTTACTACCACTCACACCATCCTTGGTGTGTTAGGAATGGAAGGGGCTTCAGCCTCTGCCTGGACTGAGCAGCTGTAGATACACCCCTCTGCATTTAGCAATGTCCTTCTGACAGAAAGCCCAAGTGTGTTCTGCGTGAGCACACAGGCTCACAGTGCTTGTAAGCTCCTAACAGCAATTCCTTCTCGAGGCAGAGGTGCTGGCTGGACAGGAGCCTGAAGACAGGAGAAGCACTGCAAGCCCAAGACTCCCACTCCAAGGAAGCCTCTCATTTAAGCACGACCTACCCACAGCTCAGGCAATCAGTAGGAGTTGGGAAGCCAAGCGCCATCACACTTGCAAGATTCAGAGACAGCATTAGAGCAGCTACCAAGAGCTCAGTGTAGACACAGGGCTGACACAAGGGTTTGGGAAGGGGGGGGCAGAGATAGAGAATGACTCAACTTGGAAACTGATTTGTCAACAGGTCCAAGAATTTAGAAATCTCCAGACAACAAAATACCTGACGCTCACTTGGGCTGTGTCTTTCTGCAGCACCTGTCAACACCCAGATGTTCCAGGACAGACCACAAGCCACTTTCCCTGCTGTGTCAGCACCAGGAAGGCACAGTCACCTGTGCCTCAGATACACAACTGCCAGCTGAGACTCTCTCTCTTCCTGGCCCCTCTCCAAGAGCTGCAGATCCCCCTCCTGCACACTGAAGGCTAGTGGCGGCCCAGGGAGAGGCAATGCTTGTGGAATGATCCGGGAATTTCCTCCCCTGCAGATACTCCCCAGGGTGGCAGTGCTCTGCACCCGCTCATTTACTCTGCTCATGGCTCATCTCCGGGCTGCTCTGCCAAAGAGTACATCGTGTTTGCCAGGGCAGGCAGGCCCTGGGCACCCTGCATGTGATGCCAGCCTGCTCTGGCGCTCCATGAGAGATTCCTGCACCACCCCTGCCGTGCTGCCAATGCACTGATACTCCCACGGCCCACAGCAGAGAGCACCAGCTCAGCAGCCTTTCGGGAAGACCAACCCTACTGTGCTTCCTGGCACAGCCCTGCCATGGGCTGCCACTGGGGCACTGTTTATCATCTCCAAGCCAAACACTAAACAGACAACAGCATCTGCATGTTTATCCCATTGCAGAACAGCTCTCTAAAGGAGCCAAGCACATTTTGACTCTGCTTAGAGAAACAGAAACCTCCACAAGTGCTTGGTGAGGGGGGACTGCAAACTTCACTTCTCTGTTTTGTTTTGATACCAGTGAGTCACAATCTCCAGGAGAGAGGCCAGCTTTGCAATGCTGAAGAGACACAAGTACTTGAAGCAGTCAGAAGAATTCACACACACTGCTCTGAATGTGCTAGCTCCTCTCTGCTGTTCTCAACACTGCTGTGCAAGGGAAGAGATTACCAAGATCAGAGCCCACTGAGTTTTAAGCTCACTGAGTTTTAAGCCCTGCATAGCAACGGGTCTGGCTTCTCCCTCTATGTGGATGCACAGCACAGGGCTAGCTCCATTTCCTAACTTAGCTATGGAGTGGGAAAGAGCTGCCATGCAGGGGCATCCTAACACAGAAAGAACATAACATCATCCACACAGAAACCACCATAAGGTTTACACAGACTCAGATCTTCCAGGGAGGCAGCCAAGGTCCATCTATCCACATCAGAAGGATGACAGCCTCAGGTGGGATCTGGCCAACAGCACGGCCGAGTTACATCCAGGGAGCAGGTAACACAGGCAGAGAGCTTCTGACAGCTTGAGAGTCACAGGTACTGAAGTAACTCGGAGAGGAGGAAAATAACTCAAGAGGAAATCATTTTTCCTGCTCCCTCTCCAGCCCCCAAAGCAGGAGCTGCCTGTGGCTCAGTGAGTGTGATGACTCAGCTCCCGCACAACCCATCTGCCACTCGCTGGGTCCATTTGCATCCTGCAGCGCTGCATGACAAGAGGGGGAACAACACGGAGCCACGTGCGCCCAGCACGTTGTAAAATCACACTCCAGCACTGCCTGTGCGCCCGGGAGCACCGCCCAGTACCAGGACGGGGACCAGTATCACAGCTGTGCCACGGCCCAGCAAAGGGACAACTGCCACCTGCACAGCAGTGGGAGCAGGCTTCAAGGAGGGAAAGAGACCCTCCGTCTCTTGGGAGATTTGGCCTCTCCCCACAGGGCCTGCAGTCCAAGATAAAAAGTTGCTGGCACAACTTTTGTCAGCACAACCCACACGGGTTTTCCTGAGATGCTCAAGGAAGACACGGGTTCCCAACACACGGCTGCACGTGCATCTCACACCCACTCCTTGTAAACAGAAGCCAAAGCCTGTCTATAGAGGGCTCGAGTGCCACCTTTGGCTCAAAACACTCAGGAAAGAAGCAACAGAGCAAAATTAACAGTTCCAAAAGAAAAGCAGCCCACAGCATCTTTAAGGTCAGACTGCCCCCCATCCTTTCCCCCCAAAATATGCAAACACCTTGTCAACTTCTTTAACTAAATATTCCTGAGTCTTCAGGGGTAAACATACCAATTAAGCAGTTCAATTTAGGCATGATGTTCATTTTAATTGTGCTAATCCACCCCCACAGGGAAAGATGAAGCAGCTTCCAACGCTCTGTATCTGTTTGGATCTTGCACAGAAGCCAGAGGAAGTTGCAGGATACAGTAAGTCAGTGGTTAGCATATGCCCAAGCAGCAGATGGTGAGGGATGAGCTAAGAAGAGTTCGACTGGGAGGACAAGACTGTGGACACAGCTAAGCCCAATGGTTTATCTTCAGGCTTCACTCGTGGTCTCTGCCTGTAGGCTACTACCACGGGAAGGAACAGCCTGTTTGGCAAAAATAGAGCTCCCTCGATGACAAACTCTTCCTTACTGACTCTGGCTGTTGAGGGGTAAATGTCAGTTTGCAAGAGGGAAGATGCTGAACTGGTTAAATCAGCAGGTAAAACTTGCTGCTGACAGCTTTACAGAATCAACACTGGAGGACACAAACCTACTCCAGCACATAAATCCTGCTAAAATGGACAAATCTCGAGGGGACCTCATGGCACAGCTATCAAATAGCTGTTCCTGTCACCTAGAGCTGAATCCTCACATGTAATCAATCATGCAGGAAGAGAGCAGCACAGAGCCAACTGTTAGAGAAGCGTCCCCCTCCACCCACCTTAGCAGACCAAGGCTCTGAAGACAAAAATGCAGAGCCTCGATGGCTCCTGCCTGTCAGTAGTGAAAGGACGTGTTGACAAAGAGCCTCCTTGCAAGGACACGTGAGGCTCTACCCCCAGATTCCCTTCCTCCCTTGCAGACAGTAAGGCTACATCTCCAAAAGGCTGCTTTCAGGGCACTTTCTGAAGCGCCCTGCAGCTCAGGCTTGAAGCAGAAGGTCTCAATACAATGTGCCTAGGGATGCTCTCAGGCAGGGATGTGCATCCCTTTGAGTTTAGCCACCTGAGTCCAGTGTGAGCTCCCAGTCATTCTCCCTTGGTTGGAGAACTCCAATCAAACCTCCACAGGAGAGCCAAGACCAAGCTACCTGTGACCCTGCACACAAGGCCACTTGTGGGGCAGGGCACGAGTGGACAGCTGGTATCAAACCACTTGCTTCCCACCTCCTCTGGTACAGCTGTGTGAGAAGAGTGAGGCTGTACTTCCTTCCAAATAGAAAGATCTTCCTTTCCGAGGGACTGAGAAACAAGATACTCCTGGTGTTTCAAGGAGATCAGTAGCAGCATTTAAGGGATAAACACTTGTCTTGCATATCCCATCCCTTGGCACTGGGCTGAATGCAGCACCTACCTTCTGGCTGATGGGCACAGGGAGATCCTCCTCTTCACTGGCTGACGAGGCAGAGCTCTCCACGGGCTTTGTACTTTCAGCAGGCTTCGTGGGAGCAGCAGTCCTTCCCAGGGAGGTTTTAGCCTGCTTTGGCACTGCTGGTTTTGGTGCTGTCTTCCCTTGGGACAGTGGAAGTGTTTTTGCTGGGGCTGCTTTGACAGAGAGTGATGCTGCTGGTGTAGGTTTCACTGGGGATGGGACAGCCTGGGAGGATTTTGGAGGTGGCTTCGTCTGGACAAGATACGAACAGAGTGAAATAAGGCAAATCTCACAGCAGCATAATTCATGTGCTCAGACTATAATCAAGGGAAGAAATTTCAGAGCCCCCTGGGAAAGGCAAACCCTGAAGGAAGATTAGTGACTGGCAGGACACAAGGAATTCTTTCACCTAGCTGTGTGGGGATGGTGTCCCAAGATGAGAAAGCAAGACCAGACATTCTTCATCATCCTGCTGCTACTACCAGTCCCCTCCAGTGAGGTACAAGGCAGCACTTTGCACTTTCCACAGCAGGGAAGATGAGCTGCACTACAGTTTGACAAATTAGACACTATTTATTGCAATTTATACCTGAGAAGCAAATTCCACCATGATAATTTGCCTCTTCAGGTGGGAAAAGAATCGCTGGGTTTTTTTTTTTTTCATTTAAAAGTACTGATGGGTTTTTCTAAGAAAGGCACAATAGGTTGATTAAAGCTCAGAGCAAAGACACGGAGGTGCCTTTTAACACCTCACGCCTCCTTCCTCCCACCCCCAACATGACTTTGCTACACACTGCTTGCATTTACAAAATTTTCTTTCCACTGCAACTCCTAGCCCTGAGAGGCATGCAAGGAGAGAGAGGATCTCGGAGACACGCACTTGGGTTACTGATGGATGCTCTTCATCTTCACTGTCTGATGAGCTGCTGCTCTCTAATGTGTCCTCAGGCTGTGCAGCCCCAGGAGCTGCTGTGGATGCAGGTTTGGCCTGGCTCGCTGCCAGTGCTGTTTGCTTCACTGCATTCTTCTTAAGGGACACTGAAGAAGCAGGTGCACTTTTCACAGGCGCTGCATTAGACTGCACTGTTTTCACAGCTGGCTTGGCCTGGGAATAGGGGGAACAAAAGGGAGCAGGAGAATCAGGTAACATCTCAGAAGAAAATGGTTGAAAGCTCTAACTGCACATAATCTGTTTTAAAGCAAGCTACCTTGCTAATTTTGACGAGGACAGGCTTGTTCAGATCCATGGGCTGTGGAATATCTGAAGCAAGTCACTTTCTCCACGGACTGCCTGACTATATCCACCAAATTGCATACTAATCACCTCCTACAAACCCAAGGATCTCCCTCAGCTTCAGGCACTAGTAGAAACTGGAATAGAATGGTTGATGCTGGCAGGGTTTAGTGGGGCTCTCAGCCACACAGCACGTGCTCTGGTGTTGGGTTCAGAGATCTCACGCACCCAAGGTAAGGGGTGCTGTCAGAATAAAGCACTGCAGCATTTCCTCTCTTCTCCAAAAAGAAGGGAAGAGATTTCCTAGGGACAAAGACTTCACGTTGGAGAGGTTACCTGGATGGCTGGAGCTGCCAGCTCCTCCTCAGAGGATGTGTCCTCACTTGATTCCTCACTGCTGCTCTCGGCGGCCCCAGCTGCCGGCTCTGAAACACACGCGAGGAGATGTCACAGCTGCTGCCTGCTCTGAGCCCCCGGAGCACGGTGCTAATGTGGCTTTTCATGTCAGGGAAACAAAACAAGCCACAGAGAGGGCTAAGGGGATTTGCAGGGAAGAGGACCTAGCCCTGTTGAAAACATCAGCGGCCTGCTGGGAACAGCTTCTCCAGACAAATGCTGGCCCACAAACACCCCTCCTCGAGCACAGGCAGAGATGGGAAGTGCTTCCTGGCCACGCTCCGACCCTACAGGGTGCTGCCCAGCCACACACAGCTCCCTGCAGGGGCACCCAGCCTGGCTGGGCCTCCTCTGGAAAAGAGCCAAGAGGAGGATCATTTCCAGAATGTTGACGATCTATTTCTCACCCTCCTCCTCCAACACACACAGACACACTTCAAAGCATTTAAAGATTTCCCTGAAGACCTCAAACCCCAAAACTAATCACTTTGCAATTGGGAATAAAGAGACAACACTGTCTCCTTTCCATGAAGCTGAAAGTATCTGCAGCATTTGTACTGCATCTCCTCTGGACACGCTACACTGTTACCCCCAACCCCTGGGTACGTGCTGGGTGCTGCCAGACATCTTAGCACAGGATCTGCTGCTTGAAATGGGAGCAAGCACGCTGGAGTCATCCCACGGAGCTCCGGAGCTGGCTGCTTTGCAGTGTTCTAGCAGCCTCCCCAAGGAGCAAGCATCACTCTGAGCTTTCCAGCAAGGGAGCTGAAAGGAACACGCTGCAGGCACGTCTCAGATCCAATCTGCAGCAGAGCTGGAGCTCACACACATCTACCCCACCCTGCAGGCTCCTTACCCGCTTTGGGGGCTGGGGCCTTTGCAGTTGGTGTCTCCTCTTCCTCCTCGCTCTCGGATGAGGAGCTGCTGCTGCTGCTGCTGGAACTTTCCGGTGCTTTGGTCGTTACTGGTGCTTTGCTTTGCCCTACTTTGGCCGCAGCTGCTGTGGCATGTCCAGGCTTCCCAGGACCAGGCAGCTTCTGGGCCCTTTCTGGGGCTGGAGCTGCAGCTGGGGCATTGGGCTGCTGCTTGCTAGAGAGCACAGTTCTGTCAGCAGCAGGCAGCCCCGCTGCTCTGCCTGCCGGGGCAGTGGGCTTGGGAGGAGAATGCAGGGAGTTGGCAGCTTTGCCACCCACCACAGCTGCTGTCACCTACAGGAAATAAAGGAAATTAGAAGGCTACACACAGACGAGGAGCTAAACTGGAGACAGTGTACCCACAACAGCAATGTGGCAGCCAGGTAAGCCAGAGCTCTTTAAGGAAGTGTTTGGGGGATAGGTATCTAAGAAAAGGATTATGGCCGCATAGGAGGGTCATTTAAATATGACTTCCAACCCAGGACACAATTCTACACATGCTGATGAGTCTGGGACAGTCCTGGCCTCAGAGTACCACCAGCCTTCAAAGCAGGAGCATTGCCTTACCGTCACTGCACCTTTCCCAGCTGGAGCCTCCTCTTCTGACGAGGACTCATCTTCCTCACTGCTTTCTACATTCACTACCAAGTTTGTGGCCAGAGAAAGGCTGGCTGCTGCACAGGAGAGAGCCACAGAGCAGCAGTGTGAGTGTGCTTCTCACACCAACACGGTCTCTGGTTTGCAGGAGGGCCCCAGCAGCAGGGCAGGGTCCCATCTCCACACCTGACCCAAGACCTGTCCCTGTGACAGGCAAATGCTTTGCTCCTCCACCCCATCCCTCTCCCAGACACCAAGACAGGGAACCTGTTAAGATCTGCAGTTTTCCAAAGGCTGGTCTACAGCAGATCAGACCGAGCCAAAATATATCAGACAGGGGTTTTTGTTAGACTCCACAAGCCAACATCTCCTACATCAGCTGCGTGAGAGACCTATCCCCACCTCAGACAGAGGGCACTGGCTTTCCAGACCAACTAACAAGACCTTCCCTGATCCATGAAAGAGGCCTGCCTTTGCTGGCCCAACACACACCTGGGACCAGCTAGAAGGTGCTCCACAGCGGGCAGCAAGAGGTTCCCAAAGCTACATCCAAGCAACAACACCCATCCCTCCCCAGTGAATCATAACAGGTTTTTTCTAGCTTCAGCAGACATCTGTGCTCCTCAGAAATTCCACATGAGAAGGGGGTGCTAAATTAGCTGTCCTATTTTTCTATGAGCACAAACGAATAGCCATCGCTTTACAAGTGTTTCCTCCAGCCAAGCAGGCTGGGCTGCTCCTACACAAGTCTGCAGTCCTACTCTGTCACCTCCAGGAGATGAAAGGCTCCTACCATTTGCAGCTTTCGCCTTCTCTTTCTCATCTTCTTCTTTCTCTGAGCTCTCAGAGCTGCTCACGGGATCAGGAACTCTGATCTTTTCTGGGATGGCTGTCTCCTCATCACTCACCTTTCTTCTCCTGGAATTTGGTGGAGTTCTGGGAGAAGACAATGGGTGTCAAAACAGGGAAAAAATAGGTTGAACAAATTAGAATATAATTATTCATTCACTTTCAGATCAGGCTCCTGCCTAAGAATAGGCAGTGTCATTTCTCTACAAAGGAATTCCTAGGGGGGTGGGAGAAATACTTCTCTCACCTCCAAGGGACATCTCCAGTCCCCAGTAAACATCCAAGAGCAACATATCCCTGCAACACTCACAGGAGATACTGAACCTAGACCATTTTTCTGTGCCCTAGGCAGACTCTTTCTCACTTCAGCAGAGAAATAAAAACATACACAGTCAGGCTTGTGCTCAATAGAACGCATCCTACAGAACAATTTCCATCTCCAGGAGGCAGCTACAGCCTCAGAGTAAGTATAGCCTAAGGGTTAGGGCAGATATGCCCAAAATACCAGGTCCTGGTATTCCACAGGGCCAGAAGAAGTCAATCTAAAGGGTAGAAAAGCCATTTGAGCTTGAGCTCTCAAGTCAAAAGGGCAGGTAAGTCAGGTTGCAGAGAGATTTAAGAAAGGAAGTGGCTGGACCTACAGAAGATGTGTTAGAAAAAGGGGAGGAAGAGGCCACATAAGTATTAAACACTTAAGCTGCTCAATTGGGTTAAAACAGTAAGCTGGAGAAAGATTTTTCCGGGCTCTAAATCCTACCTGTAGCAGAACAGATGACGTGGCTAAAGTTACCCATGTTTTCATTGGAGAATCAAAGACAACACATTTGCCTTATTACAAGGGTAACACTGGGCACACACCGGTGTGATTCACACATGCAACACTTCTAAGCTCTGGGACACACAGCTATCAGAAGCAAATATCCTCACTTCTGGCGCAGTTTAGCTCATTTTATTTGTTCATCTGTTCTAAAAACAAGCTCAGTTTGATAATTTGATGAGTAAAGATTGTGCTTGGTGTCAGAGAGTTCTGGCAGCACAGCTGTAACAGTAAGTTTTGTGCAAGCAGGCTAAGCCAAAGGCACGTTTGCTCTTAGAAAGTCCTGTAGCTACTCCAATAATCATTTTAATAAAGCAACAGGGGAGCCCACACAGGCAGCTCTGCTCCTGCAACACCTTCCTGATCCAGTGGCTGCTGACAACACAGACTGATGTGAGAATTTGCTGTGAGTGACCAGGAGCTCAGGAATACTCTGTGAAGGGAAGAAATGGTGTCTGCTGGCGCTGTCCTTGCGGCACTCCAGAACATCTGAAGGCTGCAGGGCTCAGGCTGCTCTGGGGCTGAACTGGTCCAGCTTTCCCCTGTTCCCAGGCACCCTCCCACCCCCTCTCTGCATCCTCCAAGAGTAAATGCAGCTCTGGAGGGAGGCCACTCCTGTAACTGCAAGTCTCAGCTTTAGGCTCACTCTGGAAGAGTTTCTCCAGGACAGCACCAAGGACAGCCTTGGTGAGAAGGGCAAGAGCCACAGGGTAGATTAAGGAAGGATATTTTTGGGCCAAAAAACCTATGAAGTAACAGGATGTGATAAAGGCAGCTCACTCACAGGAGACTCCAGGATGAAGACAACTACTGGCCAACACATGCCTCATTTTGACTCCCAGCCAAGCAGAACTCAGACAGACCAGCAATAACAAACATCTTTGTGGGGCAGGACCATGACAGAAGGGTGACACCGAAGAAGAAGGAATTAAACCAAATGCCCTGCTGCTCCTCAAGTTTAAAAGCAACAGCGTCTGGGAGGGTTTGCTGCAGCAGGCAGGATAACCAGCACGTGGGAAGGTCACCATCAGCACCCATGAGAGCAGCAAACTTAGAGGGAGGAACTGCAAACCTATTTCTATGCTGCTACATCCTCATCTAGATCCAGCCTTTCTCCTGCTCAGGTACGGAGGACAAGAGCAAGGCACAAGGCACCTAGCAGAAAACACCTTTGAAAAAACACTTCCCAAGGCTGCTGGCACGGCCACACTGGGGAGATCCTCACTGCAGTGCCCCCAACTCCACGGATTCCCAGATAACCCAGCACTGAGGCTGCCACAGGCCTCTCTGCAGTGCTGCACTCCAACATCCAACCAAAGCAAGCACAGGGTGGGTGCAAATATCACAGATGGGAAGGCTCCCTCCTGCAGACCTTCAAATGGGGGATAACGATGCAGGAAGGCGTTTGGAACATGTAAGGACTTGAAAGGACAGGCTGAAAACAAGAGATTTCCTCTGAGTCAGATCATCTGTGATCTGCGCAAAAGGTTTAAGTCCCTGTAAGAGCTCTGGCATTTCAGCACCTGCTCAACTTCTCTGTTCTCAGGTCAATAATCCTGCAAAGCACGTGGCTTTAAAGAGAAAGTGAAACAGAACTGATTTCTTACAGCAAAGCATGACTCTGAGCTCCACAACACTCCAGCATCAACCAGCATCAGCTGCTCAAAACTAAAGTAACAACTTATCTCCAACCTCAGGAAATTTTAAACCGGCATAATCCTGAACATCTGAAATGAATTGCCATGAAACCAGAGGTTAGGAGAAAACTCCTGAGCACAGTTATCATCGGAAATCCTCCAACAACACGGAATTCCAGCAAATACAAATTGCACATGCCATGCAGCCTAGGCGTCAGCACGGTCTGGAATCTATTTGATACTCATTCTCTCCTTTGACTTACTTTTCCCAGTGGGTAAAGATGTCCTCGAGAGACGTCGAGAGGGAAGGGAGCAATTTCTGTGAAAGCAGAGCGAACACCAGTCAGGCTCCGGCCTCGTTTCGGGATGTGACCACCAGACAGAAGCAGCGACCGCGGGGGCCCATCCAAGGCTCCCCAGGAAAACGGGACCGTGTCTCCCTGCACGCACCTCCCCGTGAATCCCTCCCACTCGCCGCCCCGCTGCACCCAGGGCCGGTTGTTCCCCCGGAGACTTCTCCCGGAGCAGCACGTGTTCGGGGAGCAGCAGCCCCCGGTATGGGAGGCTCTACCGGGCGGGCTGCCAGCCTTCTCCCTTCTCCCCGGCCGGCTCGAGGCCAGGACGACCCGCCCGCACCGGGAGCACCCGCTGGGTGCCGGGAGCGCCACGTGGGTGCAGCATGGACCTGCGGGCCGGCGTGGAGCCACGGACCCGCGGC
>WEIT01042009.1:0-26173 GCA_013389985.1 Dryoscopus gambensis | reverse complement strand
GGCCATGGCGCGGCCCGCGTGCCGCTCCGGAGAGACGCCAGTTCCGCTTCCGCCGCGCGGCCCCATGGGAAATGTAGTGCCGGGAGTCGCCCGGGGCACCATGTTGGGGGACCCGGCGAGGAGGGGTTTGTCCTCCCGTGGGGGTCTCTCACACCGCCCCGGGGGGCGGGATGGGGAGAAGGAAGGAGGGGATCACCCCATGGGGTCTCTCATGCCATCCCACTGGGAGACGGGAAGAATGCCGGGGCAGAGCGGGGGTTCACCCCATGAGGTTCCCTCACACCGCCTCGGCTGGGGATGGGGGACAAAGAGGAGCGGGGGTCACTTCACGGTGATGCCGCTCTGGCAGGGGATGGGGGAGAAGAGAAAGGGGGGTCACCCCATGGCCGGAGCTGGGCCCCTCACACCCCCTGGGCAGGAGATGGGGGTGAACAGAGAGCGGCGGTGGGGGGAAGGATAAGCCGCCCATCAGCGAGGGTGGCACAGCGGGGGTTGTTTCAGCAACACCATATGTAACTCTATATATTTCAGTACAGTTTTCCATGAGATTCATCCACAGCGCTCCGGAGCCGGATTCTCAGAGCTGATTTAGTGCTGAGTGGACTTTGAGCTGTTTGTAGGAGACGCTCTGGCATTTTTGGGGCTTAAATAAGCAAAGGGCCAGAGGGAAGAAGCTGCTCCTGATGCAGAGCAGCTGTTGGAGAGGGGCCCGTGACAGAGGGGCTGCCCCACTACCACCCCCCACCCCGCACTGATACTTTCCAGGAAAAATCTGGCTCCCATCTCTTTGGCAGGGGTTTATTTTTGGAACGTTTAATAATGTCCGTGGTGTGCCTGTCGCTCATTCAAAATACAGACCCTTTATTTGTATTCCTAGGCAGGATTAAATATAAAACTGGCCTGGCTCCAGCTGGCTCTTGCAGCAAATGTCTTTGACACCAGCATCGTCCAAGGCTGTAAAGCCACGGTCCAGGTGGCAGTTTTACAGCTCCTGTAAATGAATCGCAGACCTGGACGGCCCTTTCTGGGTCTGACCTCCCTCTGCTCCAGTGGTCACTGCAGCCTGGCGTAAATGTGGTCGCAGCACACACCATGATGGGGTGGCCGGACCACAACGGTGTCCCGGCTCCACTGTGGCTGCTCTGAGGTGACCTGAGGCACAAGTTTCAGCTGGTGGCCTGGTTTGGGGCCCTGGTTCTCCTACCTGGAAAGAAAAAGCCAGTGGAAGCATCCCGGGGCAGAGAGCAGAGAAAGGTGTCTCCTGGGGAGGCTGTGAACGGGGCCGAGTGGACAGAGGCAGCCTGGGGACTCTGTTCATGGCCTCTGAAAGTGAGTTTGGGTGGAGCTTGAGCCCCCAAAGTCCACAGTGGGCTCTGTCTGGTGCAGGGATCTGGATGAACAGCTTTGGACCTACTTTGACATGGTCTGGAATGGCTTTATACCTCCAGGAATCGCTCAGTTTGCTTTGTTTATTTAAAGAAAAACCCCCAAATCTGAACACTAATCCAGCTCCTACCAGCAGCCCAGTGATTAGAGGAGCTGCTGCCCCAGGCTCAGGGTCTCTCCTGGGCAACAGAGCTCTCCAAACATCCTGAAATAAATGTCAAACTATTCATGGAGGCTTGCGTGGTGCAGGGAATTGCAAAAGCGCTGTTTGGAGAGGTCTGGCGGGAGGGTGGATGGGACATTTGGCACTGGGAGGGCGGCAGGTGACCAGATTAGCAAGTCATCAAGATGCCAGCAGAGAGACAAAGGAGGGGAGCACATCCCGCTAAGCTGCAGGGGTGGGACAGTGCAGGAGACGCTCAGGCCAGGTACGGGCAGGAGAGGGGAGCACAGCCCTGCAGGGCGGCGTTGGGAGTGTTCTGCCAGCCCAGCTTTTCCGGAGCCCTCTGATCTCTGTGCCAAGGGATGATTATTTACAGGGTGCCTGCGGAAAGCAGCTACATTATTTTCCTCCAGCATTTGGGTGCCAGGTATCCAAAAAGCCCCTGCTCTGCTGCATTTTCAGGCCTCCCCTCTTCTCCCATGGCTCAGGGCATACAGGCACTGGAAAGCATAAAGGGTTTGGCTTTGACCAACTTCAATAAAGCATGGAAGGGAGGAAGATAGAGGGGCACAGATGGGAGGAAACACTTTCAGGCGAGACTGCTTGAGAAAGGCACATAGAGGATGTTAAGGCTCTGAGCACCCATGCACAAATCACTTGAAAAATTGACTCCATTTCCCCTCTGCCCCCACCAAGTGTCTCTTCACCGGTCTGCCATAGTTCAGGGTCACCTGAGTCCAAAGCTTCGTGCCCTCAAACCACGAGGGTACACTCTGCAAACCACAGCGCGGGGCCTGGGAATAACACAACCCACTTGAAGGAAGAAATCTGAAAAAAAATAATATGTATGCTGCACCACAATTACAGGTAGGGAAGGTATTTGAGGTGGTTAGTAAACATGTCAAAAAATAAATACAGCTATTCAGTCAGCAAACAGCTGCATGATTATAACCAGGAAAATCTACCCAGCCCAAAGCCAGCTGAGACCCAACAACATGCGCTTATTAAGGAGTGGTATTTTTTTTGTGTGTGCATTTTTTGGAAGGAGGTTGAAAATATTTTGCCCACTCTTTATTTTAGGAAGGTGAAACGTCCCTGGTGGATTTCAAAAGCCAACCTTTCGGGTACGTGTTCTCCATGCCAAGACACTGAGTCATGAAGAGATCGGAGGAAGCTGTTGGAAGTCCAGACAGGGGATAAAACAGCTGTAATTGAGGAGCCAGCTCCGCTCCGTCTGCTAATAACCACACTGCCCTTCCCTGCCCTCAGCCTTCAAGCTGAGGTCTTTGCGCTCTGCCACTTTCACAGGCTCCCTGGTTATTGCTCGGGGTCAAACTTGTCCACACCTATTCCGTTGTGAATGACTGCTTGTGTCCCAGCCAAGCCTGGGGTCAGGCAGTGTGCCTGCAGGCTGGGGAGCACTGTCCTTCCTGCATTTTTCCCAGTGGGAGCTGACAGCCCCCAGGCACATCTGCAGGACCCTTGGGCTTGCAGGGACGCGTTGCTGCTCTCCAAACTTCAGTTTAATGTGTTTGTCCACCCTGTTGTGTGTTGTAGCAGCGCGGGATGTCTCCGGTCACGGTCTGGCTTTTTTGTTTGGTGCACATGGGGTTGCTGATGCCTCTTGAGGGCTCTCAGAATGAAGGGATTGTGTGATCCATAGGGATCACGGGGCAGGGTGGTACACAGCACGTGTGGGGTCTAGATGTGGGAAGGTCCCAGGCTGTTTGCCCAAGGAAATTTCTGCCTCTGCCGGCTGGTGTTTACACCACGGTGGTGGAGCAGGGACAAGAGGAGAGGTGCTCTGGCTGCTCCTCAGCTGCGGCCGCTCCTCGCCTGACATGTTCCATGGCTGCTGATTCCATCCAGACGGTGAGCTGCAGGCAGGATGAGAGCAGAGTGGGATGGGTGGCCAGGAACAGGACCCCTGGGACCCCCAACAAGTAACTCTGATGTGTCTCATGGGTCAGAGTGTTGGCTGAAAGTGCAAGCCATGTTTGGAAGAATAATCTTCATGGCCCAGTTCAGAAACTGAGCTGAATTTCCCTTCTATGAGTGCCCTGTCAGAAGAGCTTCAAGCCCTCTGCCTCCTGGAAAGAGCCCTGGAGGTACTCCTGGATGAGCAGAGGAAGGAATATGGAGGAGGTGGGGATGGGGCAGAACAAGGTGCAAGAGGTAGATGGAGATGAAAGCTGTTAAGGGACAGTGAGGAAAGGAGGTGGGAGCAGGGGCAGAGAGGGAAAAAAGGGGGAGCAGTAAACAGACAGAGAAAGGGGTTCTCGTTTCCAAGGGAAGATGAGTCAGGGAAGGGAGGTAGGACGCAAAGGAAAATCTGAGGAGGAAATGACGAAATGAGCCTGGGGGGATTTGCTCAGTGGGGCCCCTGGTTGGGCAGCTCTGGGTGTGGAAGGGGTTGCCAGGTGCTGCTCGGCAGGGATTTGAGTCACAGCAGATTTCACCACGTCTGGGCAATGTCCTGGCCTGCAGCCGGGAAGTGCTGGAGGCAAAACTGTCCCTGGCCAGTGCCACTGTCCTCTGCCCAGCCGGTGGGCTCAGGCTTTGCGAGGACAGAGCTGCTTTGGGAACGGTCTGACTCAGGAATCCCGCTTTATTCTCCCCCCTTTGTTTTACTGTTCTCTCCCCCCTCCTCCCTTTTCTTTGTCTGCTAATGCACAGCAGATGGGAGGAAATGCCATTTTAAATGCCACAGCATCCTGATGAAATGCGATGGGTTATGGCAATCTCGGATGAATCATGGCATTGTTTTGTGTACAGGCCCTGCTGCTGCTCGGCCTCGCTTGGGCAGCTCTCTGCCTCCAGCTTTGCAAGTACACTGAGGATTGTTCAGGTACCCCCGCCAGCCTGGTGGCAGGTGCCCTCCCGGACCTGGGTGTCCAAGTCACATTCATTAATTTAACTAACAGCCGCGTTTCTGGAGGCCAAACCAAGCCCATGACACTTCACCAGTGTTGAAATCGGTGTTTAGTTTTGAAACATCTGCTCCACGTTGCCTTTGGGGACTTCAGGGGTTATAAATGATACTCAGTTCTCATGTTATGTTCATAGGATTTTTGCACAAGGTGGAAGAACAAGAGGGAGGGAGCCTGACCTGGTGAATCATAGCCCCCACCCCAGCACCTCCAGCTTAGCCCTTGGCCCCTCTGCAAAGCTGTGTCCCCACACCTGCCTCCTCCTTGGCCCCACAGCCCGGATGGACCCACAGAGCCAAAGCTGAGGGCTGTGATGTGGCCACTTGCTGTTGAAGCTTTGCTTGGGGTGATCAGATCATTTCCCCTAAGCTATGAGGCAGGCACCGAATAATATTGACTCACTCTCTGGCAGCTTGCTGCCAGATGAGAAGGAGCAGCTCAGAAGCGAAAAGAAAAATATATATATAAAAAAAAAAAAATATATATATATATACACACATCACAACAGCTCCATCACTGGAACTCAGAGCGACCCAGCCCTTTTAGTTTCAAACTAATTAATTGGAGGGAAAAAAGTCACCTCTAAGCCTGCGGAATATAAAGCAGTCTTTTAAATTTGGTAGCTGAAAGAACAGATTTAAGAACTCCAACGAGCAGAAGACGTGACATTAACATTTCGTTGCAATATGCTTAACAACCTCGATTGGAAGTGTCTCTGGCTGTGTCTCACTGCCTGTGTGTCTGCTGGCGTGGCAGTTATTCAGTGCTGGCACTGAACATCAAGTAGCATTAAGCCATTTAATTTCTCATTTTTTTGGGGAGTAGTTCCAATATACATGGATGCAGAGAGCAGAAGGGCTGTTGTTATTAATCAGCCCCCAGCCCAGCCCTGCCTTCCCGCAGGCTCTTGCTCTCCTTTGTAAGCCTATTCCTGTTAAAAGGCCTGGCAGCCTCGCGTGCAGCACGGCCAACACCAACAGCCTCAACAGCTCTGCTGTGTTGTTCCAGGACTCAGTGGCTCTTACCTGTGAGGAGAGGGAAGGGGCTGTGTTTGCCTTCACAAAGCCAGGGATCTGGGGTATTATTCTTCTCCCATCGGGCATCCTTTGCTGCTCTAACTGGAGTCAAAAGGCGTGCGGCAGGAAAAGGAGGGGAAAGGAGGCAGCAGGGGGAGGCAGGGGCTGCTCGCGCCGAGGTCATGCTGTGGACCTGTGCTGTGGTTTGTATCCTTCCAGCATCCTGAGCTTCCTCAGCTCCATTCTGACCAGAGCAAAACTCTTGCTCCTGGTTAAGCACCACGACATGAGACTGAGAAAGGATGGAAAACCCCTTATTTTTCAGCAGTGAGCTGCCCCACGACTGTGGCTATATCCCATTACTTCACCTCAGGACAGTCTGGGGCTCCCAGCAGACCTGCAGCATTTGTCCCCCCAGCCTGGTGGTCTCTGCCCCACAGTCCCTGACCATAACCACCACCTGTGGCCAGTTGGTTTGCTCTGAATTCCCCCTGTGTGAAGTCTGGGAGGCTTGGAAGGAGAGGAAATCTTGCTGGGGTAGGAAGGCTCAGCAAGATGGGTCACCCAGGGGAGGATCACCGTGAGGAACATCACCGTGCAGCAGCATGTCCCACCACCCTCCCTGTGGCACCATCCTGGTGTGGGCACAGCCATGTGCCAGCAGTGGGGATGCAACAATCGGAAAACAGGGAAAAAAAGAGTAAAAAAAAGGTAAGAATTCAGGCCTCTCTTTCTAAGGGTTTCTGCTTTGTACATTAGCGTCCCTTCCTGGTCCCCTTGTGCCTCAGTGTGGCTGCTGGGCATGAGAGAGCGCCATTAATGGGCTCTTGATGTGTGTTTATTTCGTTTAGCACATCCTGAGTGCCGTGGTGAGAGCTTCAGAGACATTCATTACGCTGATTGCTTTCCCTGCTTATGAAGATGGAAAAAGCCACAGTGGTTAAGGGAGTGGAGTGGACAGATGCCAGATGCATTAGTGCTCTGGGCAGTCATGGAGGGCCCCTTCCTTAGGAGTTTTGCCTCAGGAGGAGGAGATTAGTGAAGCACACGGCTTCCCCAGGACCTGCACCCATTGCCCAAGTGGCTGTGGGTTGAGGGGAGACCCCACAAGGGACATGACACCCTGCAAGGGTTTACCCTGCTCTGGCAGGACTCAGCCTGAAGGCAGGGGAGACTTGTGTGAGCACATCCAGCAGGAGCCTTGCCTCGTGTCACAGTGTTGCCAGCCCCTCCTGGTGCTTGTGGCATGAGCGGCCAGGGGTGGGCAGGGCAGGTCCTGCTCACAGCATCCTCACCCCCAGAAAGTGTGCGTGCTGAGCCAGCCTGACTGGCTGCAGCCCAAACCCTCTGGCCCTGCCCAGGAGAGGCAGCCACAGAAAAGTCGGTGGGTCACCCAGCACAACCTCTGCTCTGTCAGCTCAAGCTCTGCCTGCTCTCTGCCAGACAAGGAAGTGGGCGGGATGGAAAGCTTGTGCTCCTGGTACCCAAACCTTTCTGCTCCTGGGCTTCCCAGCTGGACTGCGAAGCACTTTGCCTCTGCTCAAGTGGGACACAACTCCACGCTGGCTCCAAGCACGTTCTCCAGGTTGATATAACTTTGATGTACCAGAAAAACTCAAGTTTAAGGCAGGAACAACATGTACACATGTGCTTGTGAAGAAGTAACATGTCGGGGGACCAGATTTGGACCTGCACTGATGGGGACAGCCAAGATGGGCTTCTGTAGCAACATTGGTCCCTGTTCTCCCTGCCTTGCTGAGCAGGCAGTGTGGCCAGAGATGCCCTTTTATCTGTGTATGACAGCGATACACAGGAATTGCAAACAGATTTTTGCCTTATCTTGCTCGAGGGTTGTTGCAGTACAATGATTTATTTTGGCTTTTCTGCCAAAAGAATGTATGCAGAGATTCCACCAAAGCACACATATATATGTTTCTCTTGGAGACAGAAGAAAACCATTATCCGAAAAAGCCCTGCACTGTTATTAATCTCTGGGGTTTTACCCGTGTTTCATTAGGAATCTGGACATACTTGAAATGGCTTTCAGATAAAGCTGAATGAATCTCTCTCTGTCTCAGAGGCTGGTGCAGCTTAATTTCCTAGCTGAGATTTGGGTGGGCTGGGAATTGGGTAGGAGATGTTCAGCCACCTAAACCGGGAAGGAGGGAGTGCCTTAAGGCAACCCAATCTGGATGACTCGCAGGCACTTTCCATGGCTTGCCAGGAGCGTGGGGTGAGTGAGCAGGGACGTCTTGGTGGAGGGAAGCTCTTCCTTGGACTTGAAATTGCCTTGGGGACTCCTGACTCATGGGGCAGGAGAGCTGGGAGAGCCAGTCCTCTGGGGGCGGACAGCCTCCCCTCATCCCTCCGAGCAAACGGCCAAAGCAGGGATGCTGGAGTAAGGGGGATGCTGAAGGCACTCCCCTGCCTTCCCTGGACCAGGGGTCCTGGACGTGGCCACCTCAAAGCCACAGCAAGCCTGCCAGCCCGTGTAAGCCACAAGAGGGTGACAAAGTGCCATCCTGTGTTGTGGTGGCTCTGGACAAACCCAAAGGTGTCCCGGCCTGGCAGAGGACAGCAATCCAATTTGGAGGGCAAGCAGAGGCTCTTGGAAAGTCCTCGATGAAGTCCTGGGTGGGAGAGAGGGCTGGCTGGAAGTGGGATGCTGGTGCTGAGGAGCTGGGGACTTTTTATTCCACCTAGCTTTAGTTAGTATCAGTGCTGGCATCAGCAAACCATTTTTGTTGCCAAAAGTGGGGGGGAACTCCCCAAAACTGCCGTAGCAGGCAGGGAGAGAAACCTTGCCCTTGCTCCCTGTTGGTGGTCTAATGTGAAAGCCATGTTTTAGAGTAATTTTGGAAAAACAGAGAGCAGCTCCATGTCTGTCTTTTGTGCTCATGGAGAGCTCGTGGCCAGCCAAACCTGCGCCTCCCAGTGCTCCAGAGACATGCTGGGGCTTGGAGACGTGGCTTGCTGGAGGAGCCACCTGAACTCAGACAAGGTTGGGAGGGAGGCAGCTTGGCGGCACTGGACAGGATGCTCCAGGAGCATCTGTGCCACCTGAGAGTGGTATTGAGAAGGAAAAAATGCTCCTGTTCCCATTCTTTCTGCCCAGGGTGTCCCCAAGGTGCCAGTGTGTAGTCACCCTGCACGTCATGCCTCACAGGCTGCAGCCTTCTCTATGTCCATGGCCATGTACTGCTGGCTGCCTTTTGGCCCTGTGGGGACTCTGTTGCAGATCCTTGTGGCCCTCCCTGGGGAGAAGCAGTGGTGCCTTCTGCCTCTTCTCTCTCTCTCTGAGACTGTAGCATCGCCCGTGGTGGGGTGTGAGCAGGGACTGCGGAGCTTCCGGCAGGATGATTTTTGCAGTTCTGCTTCTAGAAGGACAACCCGTGCTTCTGAGCAGCTGCCCGAGGCACTGTCCAAGACAGAAGATTGAAGTGCTCTGGGAGGTTTCCAAGCTGGAGTCTCATCCTGCCTCTCTCCCAGGAGGCCGGGGCAGCGGGTGTGGGCTTGACGGCATCTCCGGCCTGGAGCTCCAGCCAGCTCCCTTGTAACTTCATCTGGGCTGGGATGGGAAGAGCCCGCAGTGCAGCAGACAGGAGGGTGGCTCTGCCAACCTCTGATCTTATCTGCTGCTGAGAGCGCCTGGTGGGGGCTGGCCCTGCCTCCCGGGAAGGTCGGGCTGCCCGGCCGGAGAGCTGGGCAACATTTTCCCACGGAGTGCGGATTCGTTTTACCCCTCACGCTGTTGCAGGAGTGCATGTGTGGATATTGGGATGTATATTTGCAAATCCCCTCGCTCCTATCTGTTGCTTATGCTGTTATTGGTAAAAGGACAAGGGGACAAAGGGGTGATTGCCCCCTAAGTGCTTTGGGAGGTGCCCGTGTGGCAGGGACGTGGGGTGATGTGAAGGAGGGTGTGTGCCCGGGTAACACAGGCTTTTTCTTGCAGCTGCAACTTCTTCACGGAGTTTACACTCCAAGGAGATTCTTCTCTATTCTCTTTAAATACTAGAGGTAATTAGAAGCTGCTTATGAGTAATTGCTTGGACTAAACAGTCTGGTTTCATTTAAGTGGTTGGTATGAAATGCCTGATGGTTTGGTATGGAAAAAAGTAAGAAAGACTCCTTCTCTTTTAAGCTCCCAGGAGCTGCCATGGGGTTAAATCCCACCTTTACTCACCCGTCTAGGACTCCAGAAGCCCTCCCAAAGGGAGGTGGGAGAAAACATTTTCTCCCGTGAAAAGGGTGGGGAAGGTGGAGGAGGGGCTGGTTATGCCAAAACTAACGTGGCCGGGGTTTTTTGGTGAGGAACAGCTGATCCCACACTTACCTCCAGTCCCACAGCAACATACAGGAACGTTTTCTGCCACTCCCCAAGGCAGAACTGTGAAAGCCTAAAGCCAATGTTAACGACCGGCTTGCAACACGCTGGATTTTACAGACCTCAGTGAAAATTGTGACAATAAATCTGCCTCAGGCTCCAGTCGTTAAGTTGTCCTCAATACCACAAAAATCCCTGCAGATTTCGTGTTTACTTTAGCCCTGCAAACGCCGTGCTCTGTTACAGTGTTAATGGCAAGAGAGATTTTGGGGCCTTGGACGCAGCGGCGCTGGTTTGGATGAGCCGGCGGCGGGGAGCGGATGGAGGGAGCGGGCTCCGTTTGGTGCGTTCAGCACATTTTATCAGCTTATCCGGTCCGTAGGCAGATGAAACAGTGCAAGTCAGGCGGGGTGAGAAGAGATTTCCCAACAGGGTAAGCAGGCATTTGGAGGCAGGAGGAGTGTGGGAACTGCAAGGGAGAGGAAGGTTTGGGACCTGGGGCTGGGGAAGGCTCTGTTCCCCTCTCCTGGCAGAGAGCTCGGGCTGGGGGGCAGGACCGTGGGTGTGGCATCCCCTTGCACAAACTCTGTATTTACCCCGCTCCTCGTGTTGGAGGCACATCCTGATGCATCCCAGAAACCATCCTGGAGCCGTGATGCTGAGGAGCTGGACCAGGGCTGACCTGCGCAGCCGTTCCCATGTTAGCCGTGCGTCCCTGGGCTCTGGTCACCTAGCAACTGTGCATCACATCGCACGGCAGCCTTAGATAAATGGTGTTCAGCAGGACCGTGAACCCTGCCGGGCCCCACATCCACATCCCCACTGCTGCAGGCTCGGCTCTGGCAGCTCTGCAGTTGCCAGCACACAGTCTGTCATGTGCTGCCAGGACAGCTACATAATCCATGCTCATGCTTTCCCCTTCCCAAATCCCCTCCATCATCCCAGATTTAAGCCAGCCCTGTGGCACCTGGTACACTGGGAGCTGCTTTCAGCATATTTGAGAATCAACTTCTCCCAGGGAGGGATCCCAACCCTGCCTTGACTTGGATCCTGGCACTGAGCTACATCCCCTGTTTTCATTTTGCTTGGTGTTTAGGGGAGCTGAATATGGGTTATACCTTTCCATTTATAGTTTTAGCAAAGCATGATTGGATTTTGTTCCAGTAATTTTTTATCTTGACTAAAATGTCGGTTTTGAAGACCTATTATTAGCAATTTTTTGTATAGCTTCTGGATTACTGCAGATAATCATGAATCACCCTCTGCAGTATTGATATAGGTACTTTAAGCCTCCCAACAACCACCCCGTAAGTTATGCCTGCGATTACGAGCCGAAAACCCTCGATGGTAACGGGTGTGCTTGGAATATGGGGATGGTGCTCCAGATCCAGTGTCTGCAGAGCACATTTCTCCACCGTCCTTGTGTGTGCCAGGAGTCCTGGTACACATGCTGTGGTTCAGCTCCAGCTCCCAGTTCCAGCCTGGGACTTTGCTTCCAGCCCCTTCCAACCCGTTCCCTGCATTTGTCCTGCTTGGTGCCTGTGTTGCCTTACATGGTCTCCCAGTGCTGGGTTTGGTGCTTTCTGTTTGGGAGACTGCATCACTTTCCTTGATCTGGTGGTTTTACTGGTGGGCAGCTCCCTGCACTGGAGTGCAGCTCACCCTGACCCATGGCTTCAGGAGGAGGCTGCTCCAGGCCCCTCTGCTTTGGAATGAAGTTATTTACATCCATCATAGAGTCTTAGAATCATTAAGTTTGGAAAAGCCCTCTAAGATCATCACATCCAACCATTAACCCAGAGCTGACAGTTTCACTCCTAAGCCATGTCTCTAAGCACCAAACCTACATGTTGTTTCAACACTTCCAGGGATGGTGATTCAACCACTTCCCTGGGCAGCCTGTTTCAATGCTTGACTCTTTCAGTGAAGAAATTTTTCTCAACATCCAATTTAAACCTCCCCTGGCACAATCTCACCCTGCAGAGTTTGTCTGCAAATGCCATGTGCTGCCTCTGAGGAATCACTCCTGGAGTTTTCTGTTCGAGTGAAATGCTCCAGTGTTCTTCTCAGTAAATTCAGCTGAGAGAAATTGGTTTTTATTCTCATTATTCTGCTCTGTTTCCCATTCAGGAGGGAGGAATCCAAGCTCCAGAGTTTAATCCTAGATTTCTCTGATGACAAGAGCTCACTGCACAGCCAGGAAAGGAAGCTCTGCTCGGCTTTGGGCATGACTGATACAGCAGTGTGGTTGTCCTCGGCCTCTTCCTTGATGGTTTAAGGTCTAGAGGTCAGACAGGTGTCTGGGTTTAAACCAGGACCTTCTGGTTTGACTCCTCTTGGGAAGCAATAGCAGCAACAAGGCTGGCGTGTTACAAACCCAGGGCGAAGGGGAATGTGAGTGCTCAGCGTTCCAACCTCCATTCCCTCATATCTTGCTTTCCACCCTGCTAAAATGTCTGTGGGCACCCTGGGCCTTCGAAGAAACTTCAAAGCAGGCAGCACACCCTCTTCTGTTAGCACTGAAGACTGATGAATAATAGAGTGGACCCACCCACTTGTACTTTAATCTGTCATGTTCTATGGAAATTAAGCCTTTCTCTTACAAGAAGGCAATTTGTGTTCTTGGCATCCTGGGCGAGAAAGAGCTCTCATCGCCTGCTGGATTATTGATACCTTTTGTATTAAGTAATGCAGTGCCTAATTGGGCTCTTTGCCTGTTCTGAACCACTCCCCAGACAGCGCTCAACAGCACAGAGACCTTTCGAAAGGGTGGGAGCAGGAGCTTCCAGCGCCTGTGCCCAGGGCTTGCTGCTGCCTGCAGGGATGGGGTGGGCAGAGAGGAGCTGCAGGGTCTGGCCAGACATGCTCCCTGCCCTCTTCCTGCTCCAGCAGCGCGGTTGTGACCAGCCTTGATGTAAAACCCTTTGAAACGCCCCTCCTGAGCTTTCTGCCTTCCTCTCCTGCCAGGATGGAAAACAACCCTTGGTGCTGGGGAGCAGCAGCATCTCTGCCATGGTCCCCCAGGGTGCTGGGGAAACACGTCCTGGATAAACAGTGTTTGTTTGCCCGAAGGGGGCACAGGTGCGAGCCCGGCTGGCACGGGCAGGTGTGTTTTCCTTGCACTGAAGTGGGGTTATAAACAAGCAGGGCGCTGAGGCCATCCTGCCCTACCCTGCTGTGAGCTCAGCGGTGAGAAAGGGCTCCTTGTCTGGGGCAGGCACCAGAGCCAAGCCGGGGAGTTCTGGGCTTCACCCTCCTCATCCTCCATGCCTTGGCTCGGGGCAGCGAGCAGAGCTCTGGGTGGGCACCCTGCCCACTGACCGTCGCATCTCCTGCCAGCCCAAACCCACCGGCTGCCTTTGAAGAGGTTGCACCTGAAAGGGGAGATGGAATTTAAGGGCAGGCAGGAGCCAGGAGTCAGAGCCCAGCCCTGGGGAAAGGATGGCCAGTCCCTTGCTGTGCTGTGGCTTGGGAGGAGAGCCAGGACCCTGGTGGGGTATTAGGGGGATGTGGAGGGGCTGGGGCTGCTCTCACCGACCCAGGAGTTTGCTGGGTCCCTGGATACATGATGGCCATGGCTGCTCCAGGAGGGAAGCCTGTTCAGGGGCTCCACCAGAGGTGCCAGGTTGCAGCCTGGAGTGGCTTTGGGATGGAGAGACATTTGCCAGGCGGGTGCTGGGAAGAACTGCTCTTTCTTTCCCAGCCCGGGTGAGGCTGAAAGTGATGCCAGCATCTTGCACACTTTGAGGATTGAGGAGTTTCTGTGTCTCCTGTGATAAATCGTTTCAGGAATGAAGGTGGGGGAGTCCAAAATCAATAAGCTGGGGAAGCCAGTGTCGGGGTCACATGGCAGTGCTGCCAGAAACCAGCTATGCTAAATGCTTAAATCCTTCCTTCCGCTGCCTTGGGACCTTCTCCTTTGCTTCAAAGAGAGCCCTCGGAGGCCAGGGAACTGCTGACTTTTTTTATACTTTTTTTTTTAGCAAGGCTCAGTCCTTCTGGAAGGTGAGTGTGTTGGGGGCAAAGTAAAGTCCACCCCAGGAGCCTGAGCCATGAGACCCTGATGGGATCAGGCCATGCCCACGTGCCCATGTGCTCTCTATTTTCCCACCAAACACTGCCACACCTCACCAGGTTCCTCATCTCCAGCCTGTTCTGCCTGCAAAGCCAAACTTGAGTTGCTTCCCCTGTCACCCTCTCTGAAACCTGTGGGGATCCACATCCCAATGCATCCCTGGTTCACAGCGAGGGGAATTCTCCATCCAGACTGCCAAGCCACTATGTGAGCCCTGGGGCTCTGCTGCAAAGCTCCGGTGGGGAGCACCTCAGTTCAGAGGGGTGCTGGATTTTGGGCTTGAGAAGAGGGAGCAGGACGAGGAGGGAGAGCACCCAGGAGACGTGGAAAGCTTGCCATAAGGCATGGGAAGAAGGGAGCGATGCCAAACCCATGGGCTCCTCTCCAGCTCTTCAAAGCAATGCGTTAGAGAGAGGAGAGGAGAGGAGAAGGCGGCGAGCTGCAGTTTCCCAGAAGGTGGAGAAAGGCAAGGGAAAGAATATTATGTGAAGGAAGGGAAGCTGATGGACTGAAGTCTCCTGAATGAAAGGAAAGGAAGAAAACAAACATGAGCAGGAAGGCGTAGAAGTCATTTCACAGGAGAATTTGCAGAATCATTGAGATGTATCATCACAGTGACCAAAACCAGAAGAATAATTCCTTACCCTAAGAGGAACTTTTCTTCTTCAGGGCTTTTATTTCCTATTTTGCTGGTACTGCAGGACCGGGAGAGGAGGAGGGGGAGCAGCAGTGTTTTGATGGGGAACAAACCCTGGCCAAGCCCAACATGTGTTGTTAGAGGCTATGGTTTACATTAGAAAAGACTCTAATACTGTGCTACAGCTTCCAAGTGTATTTTGATGGTGATGATTATTTTCAACTGCGCAAATGGCGTGAAATACAGGCAGGGTATTGAAAAAAAAAGACCATTTGGCTTCAAGAAGAAAATCCAGAGCCCCTGTCAGAGGGACAGCTGAGGCTCTCCTTTCTGCCCCATAACGTGCTACCCTGGTGGCTTTGGCACCCTGTGCCACGGCTGCTGCTGCACCGCTCCTCGTCCTTTCAGCAATGATCAGGGTTGCATAACCAGGAACTGATGCAGATTTGCTGTTTTCTCCTCCTCTGGCTCCAGCTTCCAGAGAGTGAATTATGGTGTGTTCAAAAACCTCCGAGTTCCCCCAACCCAAACCCCATCCCTGTAATCTGGTCGAGGTCTCACCACAGCGGTTGCCGCTAGAAAATTGGTTTCTATCCACAGGTCCATGTGACCAGAGGCAGAGAGGTGCAGGGCTCTGTGTGGGGAAAATGAGGTCCTAGAGTGGTAAAATAGAATATGGGGGGCTGGTGGGGAGGAGGCAGGCCCTGGCACTGCCTGGCAGAAATTCTGCTTGCCTGCAATGCACCAGGGAGGGAAGATGGTCCTTGGGGATATCCCTGGAGGATAAGACACTGGGGAGCAAAGAGTGCTCATGACAGGGAGAAATCCAGGACAGGACCATTCACCAGGCTGAGGGCATCATGTCCAGGACCACCTGGAGGCTCCCAAAATCAGTGGAGAGGTGCTCACCTCCAGCCCCATCCTCTCCTGGGCTTGGGACTGGCGATGCCTCCAGCCTCTTTCCTTCACCACAAATTACCTGGCCAACCCCTTCTCTCAGCCTTTTCCCCCTTTCTAGACAAAACAACCTTTCCCCATTCCCGGGACTACTCTCTTTTTCTCCAGACTTGCCTAGGCTCTTTCATCATGCCAATAAAAGAGTAAATGCATCACACGTTGGCCGGGGAGAGCGGAAACCCTTAAACATCTAAGAGGCGAGAGCGACAAGAGGTGTTTTTTCGAGGCTCCCTGATGCCCTGTTAGGTCAAATGTCTTGCTCTGAAGCGGGAGAGAGGGGACTTATTAAAAACCTTTCATTTTTCTGATTTTTAAGGTCCTGTTTCAACAGGCCGGAGGCCGAGGCGTGAGTGGGGCTGTCGAGGGGGAAGGGCAGCGAGCTGACGGCGTGCAAACAGATTGTGCAATATTTGCCTTGCACAGAGCTCTCATTGTAAAGCCTGGGAGTTCTGCTTCCAATAAATCCCCTGCCATAATGCCCCATTGATGGCAAGAGAAAGGCAGTATTGAGGGCTGAAAGAGCTACGGCCCCGGGAAGGGTTAAAAAATAAAGAAAGGGGGGGGGAAAAGTAGAAAAAAAAAAAGAACGGTTTGAGGCTTAGTTTTAAACTTCGCTGTGTGGCCCTCGTGGCAGATCTCAGGCACAGAGAAATATGTGGAGCCTGTTTGCATAACCCCATTTGCAGCGAGCACTTTCGGAGCCAAAACGCAAGTGCGGCCGGAGCTGGGGGGCGGTGGGGAGAAAAAAGCAGGAAGGGCTGTGTTTATTTTCATTCTTGCCCCAGGCCACATAAAATTAATAATTTTTTTTAAAAAAAGTAATAATTAAATATTTGGTCAGAGAACCAGCTGTGCAAATGTGAGGAGTTCTGCCAGCTGCAGGGACATGGAGGGACTTGGTCTAGGCACGGGTCAGGGTTTGAAGCCTGGCAGGTCCTGCTCCTGGGCTTAAAAGCACCAAAAAGAAGCATTTTGGGCTTTGGCTGGTGACTTTACCCTGGCTGCTGAGTGATTCCTCAGCATGGGGAGCTTGGTTCCAGCTGGGAAGGACCTCCAGGCACCTGGAAGGGCTGGGCTGGGGTGCGGGTGGGTGATGCTCTGCCCACAGAGCTGCTGCCAGCCCCACATCCAGCACCCGGCTCACCTGATGGGCCTCCCCATCACCCTGAACTGGTAATGCCACTGCAGATCAGGCTGCGAGGGAGATTCAGTGTCTTTTGTCACAGCAGCTGATGCGACGGGGAGGAGCAGGGCTGTCCTTGGCAGGGCAGATGCAGGACCAAAGCAGGCAGGGTCTGCTGGCTGAGCATTCACAGCCGGGCCAGCTGCCAGGGGAAATCTCCCCATTGTGCAACACGCTGGAGCTCTCCAAGGAAGCTCCTGGCTCTTGAGACATCTTTGAGTGAGGCTGGACGAGTGACTGCCTTGAATTAAGAGCGGTTGAAGGGGTGCCTGCAGGCCCTGAGTACTTTTTCCATCCCTAGACCTTGTGATGCATTAATCACTCTCAGCGCAGCTGTGCAGACGGCTTAAATCGTCCTGACCCCAAAACTCCAGACCTGTCATTTCTTCCTCCTCCTCCTCCTCCCTGCTAGCCGCTCCCTCCTCCTGCCTCCTGTCATGATATCAGTGGGGCTGGTTTGAGTGTCCCATTGCACCCCGTTTCCTGGGATTGAGAGTGTTTTCGCTGTACCCTTTGCTGCTTTTCACCCTTTTATCATTTCTTGGAGGAGAACCCAGCCAGCTGTCCCTGAACCTTCTGAGCAGGGTCACTGCCAACAAATTCACTCTTTATTCACCGCTTGGCTCTTGGAAAAGGTCCCTCAGCTGAGTTAACCCTGCTGTTTCCTCCCCAGACCCGGGGCCATCACTTGGACCCGTCACTGATTTAACTGAGCCGGCTGCCCTGGCTCCCCTCCCTGTGCCAGCATGTGCCCATGTCCCTGCTGCCAACTCCTTCCCCCCTTTCAACCTCCTGAGCTTTGGCCATTGACAGCAGCATAAACTCAGGATGACTCCTCGTCCTAAGGGTGTGAGCTGGACGTGACCCACCACACGGCTGTGGAGCAGCAAATGCACACACCCAGGAGGTGCTTGGCTCTGCTCTTGCTCCTCAGAGGATGAGATCCAGTCCTGCTCCTCGTAGGTGGCCTCCAGCCCCACTCCTGTGGCCATACATCCCTTCTGCTGCCCCCTCCTGCACCTCCCTCCTGCTCATCCTCTGGCCCCAGGCAAGACATAGTTTATCAGTGATCTGTGTTGCCTTGAACACACTTTCTCTGCCATGTCTCAGGCCTGTCATCTTCAATTTCCTCTCTCATCTGTAACACTGACACAAGTGGGCCATTATTTATTATTTGGAAAGAGCTCTGGTACAACCCCTGGCGGTAACTCTGTCTCTGATTTGGGGTGTGCACGGAGCCATGTGTACAGGAGAACACAGGACCCAGGAGATGGGGATCCCCCACCTCTATTCCGCTTCAGTCAGGTCCAGGTTTTTCCAAGAGGAGGGTATTGTTCAAAACTAAAGATGTTGGGGAAGACAAGGGAGGCATATGGTGGGAAGGAGCGAGGGAATGGGAGAAGGGAAGCGGGTGGAAGAAATGAGAGATTAACCCCTGGGGATTAATCAAACCTCACGGAAGGGCTCAGCCCAGCCCTTCTGAGCTCTGCCGAGTGAGCCGGGGTTCCTGCCAGCAGGGAAAAGCACAAAGCACAGCGATCCATCCCTGCCTCCTGCTCCTGTCCCCTGCACATCTCCCTGTGCTCCTGCAAGCCCATGAGCCCTGGCTGAAACTGGCTCTGTCCCAGTCCTTGTCCCCATCCTCTCTGCCTGTGTCTAAACCCAGGAGGGAGAAGCCCATCCTTTCTTTGCTGTTCCTGGGAGTCACCCCTGTCCCTGGGAGTGAGGAGCCTCGAGTTCCCTCCTCGCAGTCCTCCATGGTGTCTGGGGTCCCAGGGAGCAGACTGGCATGGGGCAAGGGGGACACTTGGGGCACAGGGGACTGGAAAGTCAGTGGAAGGACAGGGAGTGTGGGGGAAGCCCAGGGAGGGGACCCAGAGGAGGGGATCTGGGAAGGGGACATGTAAGGGTCCTGGAGCCATCTCTCTCATCTGAGAGAACCGGTTCTCTCATCTCTTCTGAGCTGGTTCTGAAGGCGGAGCCCTCCCAAACCCCAGTGAGCCCCCACCACAGCCCTGCAGTTGTAAAGGCAGGTGGGTGGCTGGGCTGGGGGCTGTCGGGGTGCCTGGTGTGCTGGGACCCCTCGGGTCCCCACTGGGACTGCAAACAGCCACAGGCCTCAGCTCCCAGCTCTGACAGGGGTGGGTGAATGCGAGTGGGTTTGTGCTACTAAAGCTCCCCTTCCTGGGCCATGTTCTTCCCTGGGAAAGTGGAGGGTACAAGAGGCATACCAGGCATGAGGGCTTCCTGATGCCTGATGAATGCTGGCCCTGCAGAAGGAATTGCCCAGGGCCATTGCTCATCTCTGCCAAAACCCACCATGAAGCATCAGGGCACTGGCCCCTTGTCCCAGCACCCCAAGCTCAGATCAGTACCCCTGCATTGGCAGAAGTCTCTGGTTCCCACCAAACCTTGCCCCATGCTGGCTGTGACAATGGCCCTTCGCTGCCTCAGTTTCCCCACTTGGACAATGGGTGCAGCAGCACCCACCCCACTCTGCAGGGCTCTGCAAGCCCCCGGGTGGTTTTATTAACACTGGGGGTGTTCAAACAAGTTTTTGCAGCTTCCGCTAGTTCAGGATTTATTTGGATGATGATCCAGTGTGGACAGCTGGCCCCAGCAATCCCTCCTAGGGACCCAGCCCTTCCCGCTGCCCTCCCGGGCTGGATGCTGCGGGGCGCTTTAGCTGAGCACACCACCAAGGGTCCTGATCCATGTGTCACACGCCTCGGTGCAAGCAGGGAGGGAAGCATCGGTGGCTCAGGGAATGCCGCGCTTAGGACGCTGCATGCTCCGGGGCTTCCCAGCTTTTTGCTGGAGCTGCTGAGCTGGGAGGGGCCGAGTCGGCAGCTCCCCATAAACCTGGCGGCTTAGACCACGTCCTGGGCAGATGCTGGGACTCTGCCTTGGAGCGGAGGTTGGGAAAAGGAGAGGGCGGCCCTTGCCCGGAGAGTGAGGAGGAGAGCTCGGCACCCCTGGGCTTGAACTTTAGCACCCTCTTCCGCAGGAGTTTAAAGACAAGGATCGTCGTATCCCGAGCGAGCCGTGTGGATAGCCGGGCAGGCGCAGGGCTGGAGCAGACGAGAAGCCAGCAACTTTCTCTGACGAGGATTTTATGCGGCTGTTCATAAAGAAGTAACACCAGGAAGCCAGGAAGTGTTTCCAGCGCTCGGGACTCTGGTGAGCGGCTCCGGGCCGCTGCCAGTGCTGCGAGGAGCCCGTCCTGCCGTGCAGATGTGTGTGGCTGGAGCTGCGCGAGGGTTATTTTCCTTTGACTGAAGGCAGCCCAGCCCCGGCGGATTAAGCTCTTTGTGTGCACGCGAGTGTGCCTTGATGGAAGCCGCTCCCGCGAAACCAGCTGCGGGGGCTGCGGGGAGCATCCCCTAGGTCCGGGGGCTCTCCTGGAGGAGGGGGGGACCTCCTGTTTTCGTGGCTCTGAGACGATGCTGGGACCGTAACTCCCCTGGCAGGCAGCACAGTGCTTCAGGATGGCCGTCTATGCCCTCACGGGTTTCTCGCTCGTCAGCCTGCTCAGCTTTGGCTATTTATCTTGGGACTGGATGAAGCCCAGTTTGGTGGCCGACGTGGCCACGGACCCCATGGAGAAATCACTGCCTCCCACCTTCACCAGGCCACCCCACATCATCTTCATTCTGACTGATGACCAGGGCTACCACGACATCGGCTATCACGGCTCAGATATCCAGACACCGACGCTGGACAGGCTGGCAGCGGAGGGTGTGAAGCTGGAGAGCTACTACATCCAGCCCATCTGCACCCCGTCCCGGAGCCAGCTGATAACTGGCAGGTAAGCCAGCGCCTGCTCACAGCCTACTCATGTCCCCCTTTGGTCCCTTCTGTAGCTCTGAGGGGCTTAACCCCCACTTGCTGCTAGTCCAATGCCCTGGTGTACCAGCAGAGGATGGAGATCCTCCAGCTGCTCTGGATTTCTCTAGAAAGCTTCCTGGGTGAAGGGTTGATTTCCACACAGGATAAATAGTGGCACATGGCAAGAGCAAAAATGTGGATGCTGCTAGGTAATGGATGTCACTTTGGGAGAGGGTGGTCTCTAGTCAGGAGGTGTTTTGGTGCTGGGCAAGGAGCTGTGTCCCCAGGTAGTCCCTGACAACTGGCCCTTGGAGATTTGCTGTGAGGCCCTTGGTCCGTGCTTTCCCTGTGTGCGTGTTCAGTGCTGCACTGGCCAGCACAGGCTGGATGTTGCTCCATCGCCCTCTCCCACGGCAGCACAGTCAGATGTCCCCTTATCCTGGGCCATTCTGCCTTCTGGGATAGGTGGGGCTTTCTCTGGAGCAGTGCTGTGTGGTCAGCACTTACTGCAGGAGGCAGATCCCACCCGACCATCTCCTGCTGAGGACTGGGCCCCAGGGAGGTGCCTATGGATGTGGTCACCTACTGCCTGGGGTGGTGGAGCCCACCAGGGTCCAGGCAAAGGCCTCCCTTCTCTCCTGTTGGCTCTTGAGGGGCCCTAGACATCTTTGTGGTGTGCAAAGCCGAGGAGGACAGGGATGGTGGAGACATTCAGGTGGGGCATTGTGAACCCACTTGCTTGTGCTGCCCAGCCCTGACACAGCCCAGCCACCTCCCCAGATTGGCAACAGTGGGGACAGCTGCTGGTGGCATTTTTGTGAGATGTCTGCTGAGCCCCTCTCTGTGTTCTTTGCATCTGCTTTTGGTACTTATGGATGGATGAGGAGCTCCCTGTCCCTGTCTGGAGCTTGCTTCATTGGGTTGGGTGACATGGAGATGTGCCTGTGTTTTGGGTCTCTAACACACAAAGTGCCGTCACATCCTCACCCAGTGCTGCTCGTCATCACCACCACTTCCCTCTGGCTCTTATTCCCGGCAGGTACCAGATCCACACAGGACTGCAGCACTCCATCATCCGTCCTCGGCAGCCCAACTGCCTGCCCCTCGACCAGGTCACCCTGCCACAGAAGCTGCAGGAAGCTGGCTACTCCACACACATGGTGGGCAAGTGGCACCTTGGCTTCTACAAGAAGGAGTGCCTGCCCACCCGCCGGGGCTTTGACACCTTCCTGGGCTCCCTGACAGGCAACGTGGATTACTACACCTACGACAACTGCGACGGGCCGGGCGTCTGCGGCTACGACCTGCACGAAGGGGAGGACGTGGCTTGGGACCAGAGCGGGAAGTATTCCACCTTCCTCTATGCCCAGCGCGTAAGCAAGATCCTGGCATCCCACAGCCCCAAGGAGCCCATTTTCATCTACGTGGCCTTCCAAGCGGTCCACACGCCCCTGCAGTCCCCCAAGGAGTACATCTACCGCTACCGCTCCATGGGCAACGTCGCCCGCCGCAAGTACGCGGCCATGGTGACCTGCATGGACGAGGCGGTGAAGAACATCACCTGGGCCCTCAAGAAGTATGGTTATTATGACAACAGTGTGATCGTGTTCTCCACGGACAACGGCGGGCAAACCTTCTCTGGTGGAAGCAACTGGCCACTACGGGGCCGCAAAGGGACGTACTGGGAAGGGGGAGTGCGTGGCATCGGTTTTGTCCACAGTCCCCTGATCAAGCGCAAGCGTCGGACAAGCTGGGCACTGGTTCACATCACAGATTGGTACCCGACTCTGGTCAGCCTGGCCAGGGGCAACCTGAGCAATGTCCAAGGCTTGGATGGCTACAACGTCTGGCCTGCTATCAGTGAGGGCAAGGAGTCGCCACGCACCGAAATCCTGCACAACATCGACCCCTTGTACAACCATGCCAAGTACGGCTCCTTGGAGGATGGCTTCGGCATCTGGAACACGGCTGTGCAAGCTTCCATCCGGGTTGGGGAGTGGAAGCTCCTCACTGGTGACCCAGGGTACAGCGACTGGATCCCCCCACAGACCCTGACCAACTTCCCAGGGAGCTGGTGGAACCTTGAGCGTCTCACTGATGGCCTGAGGAAGTCCGTGTGGCTCTTCAACATCACTGCCGACCCCTACGAGCGCTACGACCTCTCCGAGCAGCGCCCGGACGTGGTCAGGACCCTCCTGATGAGGTTGGTGCACTACAACCAGACAGCCATCCCGGTGCGGTACCCTGCGGAGAACCCCCGGGCTCACCCAGACTTCAACGGCGGCGCCTGGGGACCTTGGGCCAGTGAGGATGATGGGGAGGAGTGGGAAGGCGGCCGGGAGCCCCTGAAAAGCAGGAACAAGAAGAAGAAGAAGTGCAAGATCTGCAAGCTGCGCTCCTTCTTCCGCAAGCTGAACACCAGGCTCATGTCCAACCGCATCTGACAGGACACTCCCCCAGCATCCACCCATCCTGGCCAGGGTGGAGCTCTGAACTGCAGTGCCATGGGGTGGGAGCGAGGGAGAAGGACAGGCGGGGAGGTGGCCAGTGCTCTCCTGCTCTCCCTTGCTCCCAGGTTCACTCCAAAACACTTCTTCTCCCTGGCTGGAGTGGTGGCCGCAGGGAGCGGCTCCCGATGGGCGAGGAAGGGCAGTGTGGTCTCTGCTGCGGTGCTCGGCGGTGGTGAATGACTGTGCTGAGCTGGGCTGGCCCTGCGCAGCCACTTCCAAAGAGAGAGACCCTTTCCTCAAGGATTCTGCAACAATCATAAGCTTTAAGTGTTGGCCATCGCAAGGGCAGGCAGACGCAGCGGGGCTCTGCCTTCACATTAACCCTGGCCATTTCCCTCTATTTACTCCTGGCTCTCAGCCCCCTGCCAAGCAGCTGCAACCTTCGCTCTTGCTCTGGGAACTCAAGGGCCTCCCCCAAACTCACATTGCATCTTTGTGCAGGGATGGATTCCTGACCATGGATGTCAGACCTGAGATCAGTGTGGCTGGGCTAAGTCATGCTGCTACAGGGACCTCAAGTGGAGCTATGGCTTCCCTCTCCACTGGCTTGGGGGGCCAGGAGCAGCCCTGGTGAGGAGCTGTGGCCCATCGAGGCATAGTTGGATGCTCTCAGGGGACAGGTGGTTCTCTTTGGCCCCACATTTGGGATGCAGGTTTGCCCCAGGCTCTGGTGGACTCCACATGGGTCAGCTACCCAGCAGATCCTTTCACCCAGAATTTGCCTGGACAGCCCCCTCATGTGCATGGCTCTAGGCACCCCCGGTCCTCCCTATGAATCCTACACATCCAACCAGCAAACCACCCCCAGCTGCCCCATCCCCACATCCCACTGCTGACCCTGGGGCAGAGGGAAGATCTCAAGAAGGTCTCTGCAGAAGCTGATGTGCTGTTCTGCAGCTGCAGGACTTTGAAGCCACAGTGGAGGATGGGGATGATGGCGACGTCTCCCACCTGCCAGCACCGCGCCGCATCCCCTCGCCGCAGATGGGCACTGCTCTTCCAGCAGCGCACGCGTGGGGAGGAAAACACCTCCCCATCATCCGCTGCTGTGGGGAGCCAGCCCATCCGATCGCCGGGGGCCAGGGAAGCCAGCAAAGCTCCGGGCCCCCGCACCTTCGGCGGGGTGCGAGCGCGCGTACGTGCGCTCGCAGGAGAGCTGGCGAGGATGAAAGGGGGTAAATAGCTTTAAAATCGTTTTGGATGCATGGTGCATTTCCATTTACACAATGTGTTTTACATTTCTCCCCACAGGTTTCTCTTGGTGCAGCGTGTGTAGGCGAAGGCCCTGCTGTGAATTTTGAAAATAGTTATTTTTGTCTCTGGAAAATGAGGCCCGTTAGGACTTGTCAGCTCTTGGATGAGCAGTGTGGGCTTTCTTTTTTTTTTTTCTTTTCCCCCCCTCTTTCTCCCTTGCAAAATAACATTCATTTAAAATCTGTCATTGAAAGATGTGACAATTGGCAGCGTGCGCACTGAATACCTTTCAGTGCGCTTTCAAGCCCTGTGTGTGAGAGAGGGATGAGGATGGGAAGAAAATGCAATGACATGTTTGTATTTTTTTTTTTTCTTACTCTTAGCTGGATTATTTGGGGGAATTGGGATTTTCTGTAGAAACAAAGGAAAAAAACCAGCTGACAGCAAAGCAGAAGAGAGGAGGCCTCTTCTTGCGGAGCTGGGAAGGAGTTTGAAAAGCCAGAGTGTGGCGGTGTGTGCGCCAGTCCCCGCCGCTCCGCGCACGCCCATCACCGTGCCATGCCATCCCGTCGGCTCCCTGCATCCCTGCAGGCACATCCCGAGGACAGGTTCCAGAGGGGGACTCAGCCCGTCCATCAGCCCCATCTCCATCCCTGCTCCCTTAGCATGGTGCTCCAAGAGGACTGGTCCCCATGGCATCACCGGGGTGGAGGTGAGCCCCAAGAGGATGCTCCACATCCTCAAACTACCTCAGCCAGCCAGCCTGGTCCCTGGGGATGTGCACCGCCAGCGGGGCTGCGGCACCGGCTGCCATTTGGCAAAGCCAACCAGTTGCTGAAAATAAAGCAGCACTTTGCTGAAGAAGAGGAGGCTGCTGCAGGCAGAGCCAAAGCCAAGGGAGGGCAGAGGGTGATGCTGCAGGGGCTTGGGAACAAATGCTAGCTAAGGGACAGTTGGTGCTGAAGGGGATGGGAGAGCAGGGCTGGACGTGGGGTGGTGACAAGGCTCGGGAAACGGCTTTCATTTCCATATTTATATAAACGCATCCAAGTTTAGTCCTTCTTTTATATTTTTTTCTTCAAAAACGGAAATATCCATGAAAACAGGCTGGATTTTTCTCCCTTCCCTTTTACTAATATCCCCATGAAAAGGTTCGTCTGGTCTCACTTCTGTTCCAGGTTTGGATCTGCTGGGCTGATGCTGGGTTTGCAGTCAGCCTGGCCACAGTGGTGGATCTGCTGTCATCTGTATTTTAATTTAAAAAAGTTGGATTCTGGATCTTTGCAAGAAGAAACAGTTGAAGGAAAATCTTAATGCCTGAAAACAAAGAGGAGAAGTAGGCAGGAGCATCTCTGGGTGCTTGGAGAGAGCAAAGCCTCCAGTCTGAGGACAGCAGTTGTCCTTCACCACTGATTCCAGCTGTGCTGTGTCTGAACATTGGGCTGGGAAAGGAGATGCAGCTGCTGCCACGTGTTCTCCTAATCACAGCAATGTTCATTAGTGGTCTGTGCCGGGAAAAACGCAGCTATGTGCCAAAATCCCTTGTTTTCAGAGAGCTGAAGTCCCCTGGGATTGTGCGCGCGCTCTGGCTGCCAAGGGGTTAATGCAGCTGGAGAGATGCTCGGGCGGTGGAGTTCCCTGCACCCGGGAGATGTGTTTTCACAGACAGGCTGAGGCTCCTCTCCTTCCCAACCTCCCTTCAAAGCGCCTGGCAAGCCCCAGGCAGCTCCAAACCCCAGCAGGAGCTGGGCGCAGGGTGGGGGCCTGGCAGGGATGGGGCAGGGGATGCATCGGGGCCGTCCGGGATGGAGGGGTGGTGGCTGCCTGTCTGTCGGCATGGACGGGCGGTCTCCACCCTGGCTGTTTCCACCCTGCTGGCTGGAGAGAGTGGGAAGGGGATGGGCTGGGAATGAATGGAGTTGGGATGGGATAGAGATGGGGAGGAGGATAAGAGGAGGGTGGGGCTG
>WEIT01042006.1:0-38327 GCA_013389985.1 Dryoscopus gambensis | reverse complement strand
TCTCCTCCCCACACCCACAGCTCAGCCCTCCTCCCCTCCCCACATCCACAGCGCGGCCCTCCTCTCCTCCCCACACCCACATGCTTCCCGGATGGCTGCGGGGAGGAAGCATCGCCAGGAAAGCAGCAGCTCCCTGGGAATTTGTCTACCTTGGGATCATCCCGGTGGATCTCCACCAAGCCCGCTGAGCCTCCTGGGGGTCTCCCCAGGACCCTTCTGGGGTCACCCAGAGCTCAGAGCACTTTGGGGTCACCGCGGACACCGCTGTCCCCATCTCCCTTGTGAAACGCGCTCCTCACGCGCAGCCACAGCCAAAGGCCGCAAGCCCAGCCAGCAACATTCCCACGCGGGCCAAACAACCCCCAGCACTGCCTCCCAAGAGTTGTTTAATCTCAGGGAGCACAATTCAGGAGGCCTCGGAGCCAGAGGAGGAGGGATGAGCAGTCTCCGGGTAGAGCATCCCTCTCGGCAGGCTGGCCCTGTGTGCCCTGCTCCTGGTGGGAGATGCCATCAGCATCTCAGAGGAGGCTGCACCAAAAGCATCCCTCGTGCCGAGGAGAAGGGAGGGCAAGGCTCCCAAGCACCCTTGCAGAATTCCTTGGGTTTGGGAAATTAATTCGTTTAAACAAGTAATTAGAGCTCGATTTAGTGCTAGCTTGTTGCAGCCCCGCTGGGTGGCTGCACCTTCCCCTCTCCCACTCTTGAAACGAGAGTTTTGGGGTTTTACAGCAGAAATCATCGAGGCTGGGAGTGCAGTCAGGGATGGAAGGCACCAGGGGTGACAGTGGGTGAGGGAGGGCACAGGTGGGAGGGCCATCTCCAGGGTGCAGGGAGCTGGAGATTTGGCCAAATCCGGCTGCTGGAGATTTCCAGGGTGGCTGGAGAAGGTGGGCCTCGTTTCAGAGCTCACAGAAATTTCCCATCCAGTTTTGAGACAACTCAAAGAAGTCCAACAAGAGTCCCAGAAAAACCCTCCAATTTACAGCAGAGCAGGAGGTGTCACAATAACAGTAATATTAGTAATGATAATTGGATGAAAGTTTGCTTTCAGGAACTGGCTGCAGCCCAAAGCTGCTTAATAGACTCAATTTCTGTGTGACAACTGAGCAAAGGCACTGGAGAAATTCACATCCCATGACTTTGCTGATAAATAAAAGACCCCTGCAGGGCAGTGCAAAGCTGGCACCTTTCTTCCACCCATGCTGTCCCCAGAGAAATCACACTCATCCCTGGAAGCACCCAAGGCCAGGCTGGATGGGGCTTGGAGCAACCTGGGCTGGGGGAAGGTGTCCCTGCCCCTGCCCAGGGAATGGGGTGGGACTTAAGGCCCCTTCCCACCCACACCAGTGTGGGATTCCAAGATTCCACATTAACTGCATGCTCTGAGCCCTCCTTTAAATCTTTTTAGAGTCTCTGGAAGACCACAACAGATGAAGACATCATTTTCCTGGGCAAATGAAACAGTGTGCTCTCCCCCCTGAGGAAATCATTCCTATTCTGCACCTTTTCCTTAATCCCACACAGTTTGAGAGAGGGTTGCTTTATAGATTTTGGAGGCTCTCTTTTTCCCCGCCGCTGCCAGAAGCGAGGCGGATCACGCGCATCCCGCCCTGGGTGAGGTTCCAGCGCGTGTGCCGAGCGTTCCCCGTGCCCCCCACGGACAGGGCACGCAGGGACCAGGGGGTGGAGGATTCCGAACAGCACCCGGGGCTCCAGAGAAGGCGTGGAGGAGGCGTATCCTCACCACAGAAAGGGGCACTCGAGCTGAGTTCCAGCGAGGAGAAGGGAAAAACGTGGGGCGAGAGGAGGAATTGGTGCACAGGAGGACGGAAGATGAGGCAGGGTGAGCACAGGGGTTACCCTGTGGGGTGGGTGGTCTTGGGGGGGGTCTTTAAAATCCAGCCGAAATAGGGTCACTCTCACAGTTATTAATAATTGCCTCTGTTTGATATCCTCCCCTCCCAGGCTGCATCCTGGTATTCACCTAGAGAGAAAGAAACCTAAACCAACCCACCAACCAAAACAAACAAAGAAACAAACAAAAAGCCTGCTCAGCCAGACAAAACAAATAATAAAAAACTCTCCCAACTCTCCCCACCCCCAAAAAACCCCCAAAACTCTAACCCCCTCAAAATACAGTACTTGCAAAGAAACAAAAAAAAAACCCAAATGAAGAACAAACACACACACACAACCCCCCTAGAAAGCCAGCTCCTCCCCAAAAACCCTAAAAAAACCAACCCCCTCCAAAAAAAGATCCCCAGAAAAGATCCCCAAACAAACCCACCCTCAAAAAAACCCCAAAAAAGAAACAAAAAACCCAACCCCCCCAAACACAAAAACCCGCTCTGAAACAAAACACAAAAACCCCAGAAAACCCTAGAAACAAACAAACCAACTCAAAATGAAATCAAACCCCACCCCAAAACCCCCTCAAAATTAAAAAACCGCCTCCAGAAGCAGCCCCACCCCCCAAAACCCCAGAAAAATCTTCAACGCCCCGACAAAACAACAGGTTTTGGGTTGAACGTGGAAAGGTCTCTGCAGGGAAGGGAGATGCTGTTACCCACATCCATCCTGACTTCCCAGCAAATTGCCTGAGGTAGCACCTACCCTTGGCCAGGTCTTCTGTGCATGTCCAGCACGCCCTGGCTTTGTCTTCCTTTTCAGCAGAGCACTCCCAGCTCCTGAGAAAACCCCTCCCGTGGCCATTCCTCGGGGACATCTCGTCCTTGCCGCAGCACGGAGCTGTCCAGGCCCCGCAGGTGTTGGGAGCTGCTGCCCCGCCAGGGGGGAAGGGGCTGCTCCGGGCTCCCGTTCAACGGGCGCAGGGAATAATCCCCGTGGCATCACTCATCTGGCCTGGCCTCTGCTCCAGCTGCTCCTGCCTCTCTTCCAGAGGTGCAGCTGCCTCGGAGGATCTCGGAGCTGGAGGAGGAGAGGTTTTGGCATCTGACCCCCCCCAGTGCCCCCCGCGCTTTCTGGGGTGCTCGGATGGCAGCAAACATGCTTTTCCTGGATCTCCCCCTAGAAGGGACTCAGGGAAGGGTTTGGGGGGTTAAAACTAAAAAGGAAAAATAATTAAAACCCATAATGAAGCTGGAGGCACCAGCAGAACTGATAGCAGCATCTCCATGGTGCCTGGGTGGGTTGAAAGCCAGCAGGGCTACAATCCTACAGGAATCCTACAGTCCTGCTGCTTCCTCAGCTCCTGCCACGGCTTTGGCTCAAGTTCACATTCCAGTGGGGACAGTGGAGACCTTGGGAAATCACAAAATCATGGAATGGTTTAGGTTGGAGAGGACCTTAAGGCATCATCTTGCCCCACCCCCTGCCATGGGCAGGGACACCTTCCACTGTCCCAGGTGGCTCCAACCCCACCCAGCGTGGCCTTGGGCGCTGCCAAGGATGGGTGGCCACAGCCTGGACTTGCTCCCGGTTTCCTTGGTGCGCAGAAGTTCTCTCACAGAAAGTACGGCCTCTCTGCTTGAATCAGCACTGCTCCCGCAGAGAACCTCCCCAAATGTGCTGCTGCTGGAGAAGGTGCAGAGGCCGGACTGGCAAACACACCGAGGGCTGGCACAGGCCGAGCTTGGAAAGGGGAGAGCAGGACCGTCAGCTTTCAGGGTACAACAAACAGAAATCCCTCTGATATCCACATGTTCCCTAGGAGGAAAAAAACTTATGTAGAAAGCACCCAGTGTCAGAACAGAACTTCCAGAGCAGCCCTTGCAGTGACTCCAGCAGGGACGGTGGGTGGGGGTATCGAAATTAGGCGCAGGCCTGGGTATCTGGGACACATTTCTGGGGGTTTTGAGATCCTGTCTCCTCTTACCTCTGCACTTGTGGGGAGGGAACTCCCAGCACTGCTTCCTTCTCATCCAGCCTGGAGCAGGTGCTGGTGCCTCTCTTCGGTACACTGGGGGCTCCAGGCCTCCTTCTTCATCCTCACGGGTGAACTTTGTGTCTGACTGCAGCCTTCAGCGCTCCGGGGCTGGATCACAGGATCGCAGAATCCCAGAATGGTTTGGGTTGGACGGGACCTTAAAGCCCATCTTGTTCCAAGCCCCTTCCACTGTCCCAGGTGGGGTGTGACACTGCCGTGGCCCTTCTTCACACAAGTCCCTGCAAGTGGCTGAGGGATGGACCAGCCAGCGCTCGGGGAGAAAGGGAAAACCTCCCAGGACTGCTGCCTGCCCCGCGGTGCCCAGAGCGAGGAAGCCACACAATGGAGGGATTACAATAAACCCATAAAAATAAACCCATAAATCAGTCCAGGGAAAGCAGGGAGCGTAAACACCCAGATGAGCCCTGAGTACACAGGGAAGTGGACATGTGAGCAGAGGCAGGAGTTTTAATAAATTCCCGTTCCAGGGGAAACCCCGCCTCTGGCAGCAGCGGGAGGTTCGTGCAGGGTGGGACCAGCGGGATGGCCGGGCCCCATGGGCACGGAGGAAGGATGGAGCCTGTGACCCACCTGCCTGGCACTGGGGGTGTGGCTGACGTGACAGGGCAGGTCTGTCCCGCTTGCTGGGCATCCCAGCAGGAACAGCTGCTGGCACACAGCATGGTCCCAAACCCTGCTGGAAGCCTCACGGCTCCACAGGCCAACAGGAAGGTTTTCCTGCTTTTATGGGAAATCCAGGCCCACGGGCCTCGGGGGAAGCATGGGGAATGCCCAGAGCAGCTTTGTCCTCAGCCCCAGGGTGCTCTTTGCCTGGCTGTCAGACAAGGCCACTCCAAGGGGCACCTGAGGGACAGGAACTTTGCTTGAAGCCCTTCAGAACCAACCTCTGGGCACTGGGGTTCACCAGAAAAGAGCAGCTGTGGCTGCCCCTGGATCCCTGGAAGTGTTCCAGGCCAGGCTGGATGGGGCTTGGAGCAGCCTGGGACAGTGGAAAGTGTCCGTGCCCATGGCAGGGGGTGGCACTGGATGGGCTTTAAAGGCCCTTCCGACCCAAACCATTCCATGTACAAACACCTGTTTTTGGAGCTGTGCCCACTCCACCATCCTCCCTCCAACCCGTGCTGGATTTAAACCAAAGCAGCATCTGAAACGATTGCCCTGAACCTCCCTCGCAGCTGCAAGCTACGTTTCCTGGGCCAGAAGACCCTGACGGCCCACTCCCTGAGGGATGCAAGGAAACCAAATGTGATGTGGCAGCCTTTCCTTCCTTCACCACCGGCAGCGCTCCTCCGGGGATGAGCCCCGTATTTATGCCCTCGGCCAGAGGATGCTCGAGCGGCGAGGAGCGGGGGGACAGGCAGCATCCCCATCCCCCAGCCTCCTAAATCCCCGACTCTTCGAAATGCCCCATGCCTGCGGGGTGGTGACGGGCCGGGGCACACGCGGGGAGCGGGCCCAGGGTGAGCTCCAGCCCACGATGGCCACGGAGGCAGCTCTGCCCCTGCAGCTCCCCGCTCGCTCCTGCACCGCTCCCGCTATTAAATTCAGAGAAGCAATAACATCCCCACCCGCGATGGCTCAGGGAGCAGACAAGGCTCCCAGAGATGTGTTGTTCCTGTTCAAAGCCTTGGTCACAGTGACCCCCGCAGATACTTCAAACTCAAGCTGGTTTAAATTTGGTTCTTTGTTTGTTTGTTGTTGCATCCGCTTCTTAAGGAAACTTTGCAGCGATCCTAAGCCCTGCTCATATCTGCTGTTCTCTGGTTTCCTTCTACATTTAATGAGGCAAAGGCTAGTTAATTAAAAAAAAAGATCTTCATCTCCCAGCTGACAGATTGCCCTTGGCCCGAACAGTCATGCTCCCCACCCCTCTCCCTCTCCCTCCTCCCAGGAGATGAAAACCAGCCCTTTGATGGGATGTGCTTGCACCTTGCAGGGATCCAGTAAATTAAAAAAAAATAAATTTAAAAAAGAAAGAAACACAGTCAGTTTGCTGCATGTTACTGCTTTGGGGTGCAACACAGTCCTGAAGCTGAGAGAGAGGGGCTGGGTGGTTTCACAGAGCCCCACAGGGAAAAGCTCCCCTGTCCCCACACCATTTTTAGTGCAGGAGCTGCAGATGCACACGGCTGCATCCCAAACCCCTCCATGTAATTACAGATCCACCGTTTCTTCTGGGCTTCCACTTATTTAATCATCCTTTCTCGTCTGCCTCTAATACCCTGAGCTCTGTCAGAGGGCAAAAACACAGCCTTTACATCCAGGAGGACAAGAGTTCCCTGCAACAGCTGCTATATTTAACAGGAAAAAAAAATACACTGGGTTGCCATGGCAACCCTGGCTTCTAAAAATAGACCTGCCATATCCAGCACGGCCGAGAGCACAGGCAGCGCTGACGGGAGCTGCTTCCACCGAGCGCTGGGGAATGGCAGCGAACTTCCATTCCTCGCTGGAATTGCCGCGGAGCAAATCCTGCAAAAAAAAAAATTAAAAAGTCACGCGAGCCTTTGCCAATTAAAACCTCGTGCAAAGGATCCCCACTTCCCTTGGCTCCAGGGCTGAGCCACGAACCGCAGCTCCTGGCAGCAAAAGGGTGCTTTGGGAATGGGGGGCAGGGCTGAGGCAAGCTGGGCGAAGAGAGGGAGGTGGGATGGTGGTGCTGGATGTGGCTGGTTTCCCAGCAGGGGCTCAGAGTGGCCAAGTGGCCACGGCTCCGGCATCAGGGTCAGCCCCGGGCAGCAGAGCTGCCGGGGTAAGGCTGGCTTTGGACACCCTCGGGGAGCACCCAGCCTTGCCTTGTGTGCTTTGAATGACCTACAGAGAGCTGTGATGGGGACGCAGAGGTTTCCAAACAGACTTTTCCTCCCCTTCCACCACCAAAACCAGTTCTGTGGGCATTAAATCAGGAGCCTTCTCCTTCCCCACCGGAACACAGGCCCCATTACCAAAACGCACCCCGAGCTCCCGACAGCAAGAGCCAGCTGAGCATCCTCCAAAACCTGATTAGCAGGGCTGAGTAGTCACTGCCTGCTTGGGAACAGCAGTTGCTTCCCAGTGCACTCCAGGCCTGCAGCCATCTCCCTGATTCTCCCTGACACCCCTCGCTCCGCGCGGAAGGCGCGCCTCCGACAGATCGCAGCCCCCCGCGGCCGCTCCCGTGGGCGGCAGGGTCGGAGGGCCCTCCCCGAGCTCTCTCCACGCAGCCCCGGCTTCGAGGAACCCTTGAGCGTGGAGGTGGAGTGCTGAGTGCCTGCCGGAGGAGGCACGGCGCTGCTTGACTCCTGCTCTGCTCCCGGGAGGAAGGGCTCTCCGAGAGGAAAACACTTCGTGCTGCTGTAGCAGTCAGCGTGTGTGTGTGTGTGAGTGTTCTTCCTCTTTTCCCCCCCACTTAGGGAAAAACAGATTGCCAGACCTGGTGGGAACCTAGGGCAACCTAGTGCAATGTTTTCACTATCCCATGGTTGATGCCAGCAGCCTCGGAGCAGGGCCCAGAGGAGGCCATGAGGATGCTCACAGAGCCAGGCTGGGAGAGCTGGGGGTGCTCACCTGGAGAACAGAAGGTTCCAGAGACACCTCAGAGCCCCTTCCAGGCTTAAAGGGGCTCCAGGAGAGCTGGAGAGGGACTGGGGACAAGGGATGGAGGGACAGGACACGGGGAATGGCTTCCCACTGCGAGCTGGGATGGTGGGCAGGAATTGTTCCCTGTGAGGGTGGGCAGGCCGTGGCACAGGGTGCCCGGAGAAGCTGTGGCCGAACACCAGCAGCAGCAGCAGCAGCAGGGGCTCTCTGGCCTCAGTGCATCTCCCACCCGTGGTGGCCACGTGGACGCTGCCTCCTCTCCACCAGCTGTGCCTCTGGGTGGGCCACAGACACCAGCACCACCCAAGGGGTGCCCCAGCCCAGCCTGGGACCTGAAGCCGGACAGGATGGAAGTGCCCGTGCGGGTCACCGAGCTGGGCAGCGCCCAGAGGCTGCTGCTGTGCAGTCGGGCCCGCTCTGCCCACGTGCGCTCCCCGGGCCGGGGCTGCAGGAGCACCCAGCTCTCCCAGGGGCTGCCGGGAGGGTGCTGGAGCAGGGAATAGCGCGGGAGCGCCAGCACGGGCTTGGCGGGGGGGAAGGGGCCTCGCTCAAGGACTTCAGGTTCTGTTTGCTTCACCCCGCTTCATCCTGACCCACTTCCTGGCCAATCCCAACTTGCCACGAGCTCGCCGCAGCGAGGATATAAACACTGGATGTTTCTCTGGCTGCCTCCAGCACCTGTGATGTCCTGCCACAGTTCCTGCTCAGCACTTCCCACAGCCTCCCCGTGCCTCTGGAAGCAGAGCACACTTGTCCTCCTCTATTCTGTGTCATGCCTGGCCCACTTTTACACCTGCCCTGAATCCCTTTCCCCCCTGCAGTGCTCAGAACAGTGTTTCTGCGGCTGATGGCTATGTCAGCATCACAGCAGCTCCTCCTGGTCACTGACAAGGGCTGTAAATTTGTGCCCGAATAAATCCCAACCTTTGCAACAGCATGTGAGAGGAAAGGCTTTAATGGTGAATAAACTCCCGAAGCGGCCAAATGGGAAAGGGAGCGGGTGAGATTCACACTAAATGCTCGGTGTGATGGCAGGGGCTGCAGCTCCTCTGGCTGAGGACTGAGAGCATGGAGGGAGGGATGTTTGCTGCCGGGGCTGCCGCTTTCAGAGCAGGGCAGGGAGTTAAGTGTTCAGAGCCTGCTGCTGCTGCTAATGGTGTTTGTGTTTAGACCCTAAACTCACATCGTGGGAAGATGAGTTAGAGGGAAATTCTGTACTACAAGGGCAGTGAGGCCCTGGCACAGGGTGCCCAGAGCAGCTGTGGCTGCCCCTGGATCCCTGGCAGTGCCCAAGGCCAGGCTGGACACTGGGGCTGTGAGCAGCCTGGGACAGTGGGAGGTGTCCCTGCCCATGGCAGGGGTGGCACTGGATGAGTTTAAGGTCCCTTCCAACCCAAACCATTCTGGGATTCTGTGAAACAGGTTTCAGCAGGGCATCCTTCCCTCCCCAGGAGAGTCTCCACCTCTCAGGAAGGCCAGGCCAGGTGCAGATGTAACAGCAGCCTTCGTGTCCAGGCCCAGCCACGCCGTGCTCATGGTCAGGCGGGTGCTTTCCCAAGGAAACCCAGCTCCTGGCGGCTCTGTCCCAGCCCCAACCCGCTGCCATCGGCCACAGGAATGCAACAACAGCCCTGCACAAGCCCACACAGACTGCTGGAGCACGTGCCCTGCACGGGGGCTGGGCCCCGAAAGTGAAATGTGACGGAGGGCAAGGAAGGTGCTCAAGATTTACAGGGATGAGGCAGAACAACCACAGTAAGGTGCTTAATTTTGGCGTGGATGTGGACAGATTTACCTCAAAGGCTCAGCTGGGACCCCTGGGAGAAACTTTGTAGGTGGAACACTCCCAGCCCTGAAAAGAACAAGACACATCCCAGCAGAGTCCAGGCACTACTTCCAAACAGGAGGTGAGATCCCAGAATCCTGCATCCCTGGATGTTCCCCCCAGCACAGATCCTCACTTCCCCTCCTGGTTTCATGCCACCGAGTTGGCTCAGGATTGTGCCCTGTCCTGGCAGACATCCCTGTCCCTCCACCCCCACTTCTGGCAGGATAAAACTGAGAAAAATCACAGCAGGACACGTGTTTGATCAGGAATCCATGGAGAACCCACGTTACAAGCCAAGGGACACCTTGGGTACATTCAGTCTGCTGGAAATTATGATTTTTGGCTCCACTGCTGTCCCAGACCATAGAATCCCACACTGGTTTGGGTTGGAAGAGACCTCAAAGCGCATCCCATCGCACCCGCTGCCATGGGCAGGGACACCTCCCACTGTCCCAGGCTGCTCCAAGCCCCGTCCAGCCTGGCCATGGGCACTGCCAGGGATCCAGGGGCAGCCACAGCTTCTCTGGGCACCCTGTGCCAGGGCCTCATGGTGCCTTTTCCAGCTTTTCCTCCAACAAAACCTGACACAACCACTCTGAATTTTGCCTCGGGTTTCCTTTCTTTGCTCCAAGTTCAGCTGGGTCTCTCTCCAGGAGCCAGGAATTAAGTAGCACAGCTATTCCAAGGTAAATTGCTTTACAATTGCTTTTCCATAGCAAGAGGGTTGTTTTCCTAGGGCAAACCACTTTTATCCTTGAGGAAAGTGTCAGCAGGAGGAACAGCCAGGGAAAGCTTGGCCGCAGTTACTACCAGGCCTGGAGTTACTACCAGGTAAAGAAGGCCAGTGAGTTTCCCCTCTACAGTTTTTGTGGCCAAGTTCTTTAACTCTCCCTCAGCTCAGCCGAGGATGTCAGAGCTGGGGTTCCCTACAAACGCTCTCAGCCTGGGCTGGGGAGAGCAAACCGACAGGGCACAGAAACCGTGGAGCTGCTCCAGCCACGGAGAAACGTCTGTAATTAATGTACTGGGAAAATTGCACGTTTATATGGGCCCCCCCAAACACCAGAGCAGACATCCATTTCCTGCAGGGCCGTGGATGCCTGCCAGCCCGCAAATAAATCACAAAGCCAGCAAGGAGGAAAAGAAAGGGGAATTATCACAGAGGACGCAGCAGCCTTTTGTACCAGGAAAATCACCAGCGTCTCCCACCAGACAGCCATTGTTTATCAATAACATTCCCTGATGCTTCCCACCAGTCGGGACTCCCACGGGGAGGGATGTTCAAGCACAACAACGGAGCTCTCCCTGGATTTTGCGAGCTCCAAAGGCATAGCCAAGGGGCGGCCTGGGAGAGGGACTGACTTGCCCCGGAGGCGTTTGTGGGACCAAACCCAAACAAACCCACAGCAAGCCTGATATTAAAAGGGCTTTGGCACGGGTGAAGAAACGGAATAAACCCAAAGTTGCCGGCTTTCCTCCGGGAAGAGGGTGTCTGGAGGGCAGGGATGGAGCACTCAATGGTCTGGCAGCACCTCCAGAGGGGCTGTGCCCAGTGATGCTGGAGATTAAAAACAAGAGAACAAACAGTTTTAGCAAGGACTTGCAGTCCTACTCCCACACATTTTCCCTCCCCTCGCCTGTCCCCGTGGAGGTTTAATGGCCTGGGCCCCCACTTCCCAGCACACTGAAGTCACCGAGAGCCTCGCCACGGCCTTCCAGCTGCCTTTGGCTGCAGCACCGGGACCATGACAGCAGCTTTACGGCCTCCCCCGTGGCCCGTGAAGCTGGGCTTTATCAGCACCAGGCGGCTGGAGGAGAAGGTCCATTAGTGGGACCCTCTGAAGGGGTTCTGAAGGGCAGTTCCTCTTTCCTTCGCCACCGGGGCTTGTTAAATGAGCCACGGGTGGGTGCCGTGCTGGCCAGGATGTACTGTGGCTACAGCAACCCTGGCATGAGCATTCCCAAGTGAGTTTTTTTCTTTTCCGCTCTGAGCTGAAGCGCTTTAGGGGGCACTCAAAACCCTCCTGTGCCGCTCACAGCGACGCTTCTCCACCACCTCTTTCCCTGCCACAGGAGCACTGAATCTCACGGGTTGGAAGGGACCCTAAAGATCACCCAGTTCCAGCTAGACCAGGTCGCTCCCAGCCCCTTCCCACCTGCGTGGGGTTGGTTTATCTCCCTGAACCCCCTGATTTCACTGCCTGGCCACCAAACCCCCATCAGAACCAGAGGTCCCACGACCAGGGACAGCTGTGACAGAATTCCTCCCCTGTTCCAGGCTTGCCCATCCCAAATCCTCAGCCCTCCTGCTCTTACCCTGCAGCGGGCAAGCACAGCTGGCACTTAGCAAAGTCAGGGAGTGGAGCAAAATGCTTCCCTGCACCTCAGGCACTTCAGCTTTTCCTTTCCTTCCTTGGCCTGCTCTAAAAAAAAAAAAAAAAGAGAGAAAGAGAGAGAGAGAAATTGTATTTATTCACACACACAACTGCAAAACATTTGTTTAGGAGGAAGTCTCACTGATTCTTGGCTGTTATTCCAGAGGCAGGGAGAACAGCAGCCCTTCCTGTCTGCCTGCTCCTCGGTGATCTGTGCTTTTGTGCTCTGAGCAACGTTCCCAGTCCTGATAAAGGTATTAGTGCATTTCTCGGGCTGAATTATAAATTATGAGATGCAAAGCCCTCCATTTATGCACTTCAGTGCCGAGAACTGACACGCAGAACGAGACACTCCAGCTCTCAGAGTCCCCGCAGCAGCTCTGCCTGCTCTGCACAGACAAAGCACCCGGATCATTTGGCTGTGTTTATGAGGGACACATTTCAGGGATTAGGGCAGGAACAGACGTCTCCTGGGTGTTTGCACAGCACTTTGCTCAGAGCAGTGGCTCCTGCAGCAACATCCTCTGAGCTGGGTCCAGGGCAAGCTCCCTCTTGAGCATGACCGAATGGCACGCAGGATAAGGACACTCGGGATAAACACGTCTGGAAGCGGCTCTCTAGCTGCACAGAAATGCTTATTAACACACTTTTTTAGGGTAAAAATGGAGCAAAACTAAAATATGGTGAGCATGGATTCGAGTTTTCATCTGGGGAAGGGAGGGGAAAGCTGTCCCCGAACCAGAGCATGCCCAGCATTGCAAACAGCAGATTAATCCTTTTTTTGTTTGTGTTTCCATTTCCTTTTAACCAAAAGAATCACGGAATCGTTGAGGTTGGGAAAGACCTCTGAGACCATCAGCCCAGCCGTGAACCCAACACCACTAAACCATTCCCCTGAGCACCACATCCACACTCCTTTTGAACATTTCCAGGGAAATGCCTCCATCATTGCCCTGGGCAGCCTGGTCCAATGCCTGACCCACCTTCCAGTGGGGAGATTTTCCCCAGTTCCCACTCTAAACCTCACCAGGCACAGCTTGAGTAGGTTCCCTCTTGTCCTGTCCCTTGAGCCCCGGAGCCTTGCCCAGCTCCGTTCCCTTCTCAGGACGCTCATCCCGGGTGGAACAACAGGAAAGGGAGCTGCACTACCCCAGGGCAGAGCTTTTCTACAAACAGGAAGAAAAAAAAAAACCACCTGCAAAAAATTGGTTTAGGCTAATCTTAAACTGAAAGTTCGTATTCCTTAGCTAGATTTCAAAAGCAAAGCCTGCTTGACCCAAAATGTTTAATTTGACCTAAAAGCTTTTGCTTTGCTTTAAGTTTCTTGGAAACTTGGAAATCAGGGGGCTGAACAGCTCATTAAAAAAGAAAAAAAAGAAAATAAAGCACTCTCCCCCCGCCCCGTCAGGGTTTGAGGCAGGTGACAACAATAAGCAGTGATAAAAGAGCAGCAGTCTGTGTTCACAGAAAATGCCTCGGCTTGCCCGCGTGCCCACAAGGATGCATTAGTTCATGTTGTCAAAACTGCTCTATCTAAATATAATAATAATAACAATAGTAATTAAATATTCCCTCAGCCAAATGGAAAGAGAGGGTGATGCCTGGGCAGGAAATGGAGCCGAGTGTCCCAGCCGGGACTGCTGAAGTGCCCTGACGAGGGGGAGGCCGTGTCCCAGCTCCTGCTCCTGCCCTGCACCACCAAGGGATTGCTGTGGCCCCGGGGAGCTCTCCAGGAGCCCTGGCCCAGAGGGGAGAGCCAGCACTGCTTTTTGGGGAGCAGCCTGTGCGTTAGCGTGGCTCTGCTTCATCTCCCACGCTGCGCTTTGCTTTCAAGGCCTCGCAGCGTCCCAGACATCAGCTCATCCTTTCCCCACCGTTCCTTGTCCATCAGCATTGCCCAGAAATAGCTGTGTGGGTGCATACATCTGCCTGCAGCTCCAGCTGACGGGGGGAGCTTCTTGTGCTTGGGTTTAAGGACACTTTAAAAGGGCTTAGGGCCCCTCACCCCTCCCTTTCATACAGTCACAGAGCCATGAAACTTGGAGAGGACCTCCATCAAGCCCGAAGAGGTGTCCTTTCCTTGTCTGCTCCTGAGAACTGAAATTTCCCTTCATTTGAGACATCTCTAACAAACCAGAGACACACATTTCCCCTGGTTAGCAGAGTGCTGGTGTGTTTCTCCAGGCCTCCAGCGCTCGGTGCCACTGGCTCCACACGGAAGCTCCAGCAGGCTCCAAGAGCAGGCTCTGGCCACCGGAATCCTTAGCCCGTGTTTGAGCCATGGCTTTTGGGGCCAGGCCCTGAGCCCGTTGTGTCTGAGACCACTGCCCTAAATACTTGCTGCTCCTCTCCGTTTTCCCAGGATCCCGTGGGGTTTCACGCTCCCGGCAGCCTCGTGGGGCCGAGCCCCAGCAGAGCCTCACGAGCGCGGCAGCTTTCCGCGTGCTGCTCCCCTCCGCATCCCAGGGATGCTCCTGAACTTTAGCCTGGCTTTTGCTTCTGGCTCTTCTCCGAGGCCTTCGATCCAAGAAAGCCTCTCGACATGTTCCCCTCGCTCGGCTGGGGAATTCAGCACTGCGGTATCTTGCATCGCAGATTATTTTTAGGGATGATCCAATCGAGACAGATAAAAATAAGAAACGAGCTGAATCCTTGCCGGAGCTGACTGCAAAATGCTGTGGCTTACCAGAGCCTCGTGGCCAGAGTGGGATTCCTGATCTGAGAGCACATCCAAGAACAGGTCAAGGGTTCATCCACAGAGCTCAACGGCTCAGGCTGTGCTGCCACCAGCACCCAACAGGACAAAAAACAGAGATTGCCACAGAAAAACACAGATACCTCATGCCAAAGTACCCAAATCACATCCAAATTTCATTTCAAGTCAAGGAAACATCGCCCATAGCTGCCAAGGACATCCTAAGCAACAATGGCCAGCCAGGCTGGTGATGCACTGCTGAATTTCACCGAAAGCCCTCAATAAATGATTATCAGTTCTTTAATAAACTCAGCTGGGCTGTAGAACCACAGCCCTCACTGAGGGCTCTCAACTGAGAGAAAAGAAGAGCAGAAGGCAGTGAGACATCTCCCTGTGGCACATGTCCAGACTCCAGAAGAGTGTTTGGGGCGAATTTCCAGAGCTCAGTGAAGGACAAAAACTGATTTTTTTTATTTATTTTTTTTTTTTTTCCACTGATGTGAATAAACAGGATTTGCTCTCAACTGGTCAGTATTGCCTGGGGAAAGAAAGTGAAAAAAACCCCACCCCTGATGGGGTGAGATGACTTGTCTGAACCAGTCACTTAGGGGTATTTATTTTTTAAGAAGGGAATTTTTCCTTTCTTTTTTTTTTTTTCTTTTTTGGTCAGGTTGATTATTCCCAACAGTATTTTAGCATCTGCTGTGCCTGCTGACCTACCACATTTACCCTACTTACACTAATTAAACTTTAATTAAGCTCACTAGATGTTCATCTAACATCAAAAGTGAGGCAAAGGGCTTTGCAAAGCGGAGGCCTCAGCGTGGCCAGGCAGTTTGGGTTTACATCACTTTATTTATACATTCATAACAAAGGGAGGCGGTTTTTCAGTGCAGCTCACTTCTGACCTACTCAGCTGACCCTTCCAACACCTGCTCCGCAGTTTTGTCCTGAACCAGCTGCACGAGGACTGGCACTCCTTGGGGTAACAGAGACCTCAAGGGACTGAGGAATGCTTTGGGGTGCTCCCATGAGTCCAGGCCTATCGGGCACCTCAGGCTTCTCCTCCCGGGCTGCCAATCAGGTCCTGTATTTCTATTTCTTAAAAAAACAAATGAGCAAAAGGACTTTTCTGCCAGCCCACCCTGGCAGTGCAGGGTGCAGTCTCTGCTCAGTGCACGCACAGATGTTCTCCAGTCAGCCTCGCTCAATCAACTCCAGCCAAGTTTCCTGACAAGTTGGTTTTCCTCTCCTCTCCGCCTCCAAAATAAATTCCCTCACATCCTGGGAAATGTGCTGCCACCACAGGCTTGGGGAGCGAGGGAGAGGCAGCACCAGGAGCTCCTTGTGGCATGGGTGCCACGTTCCCCCTCGCCAGCCACGGCTGAATCAAACAGCGGGGATTAAAACAGATCCTGGCGCTCTCCTCAGCTCAAGAGACACCCAGAACCCTTAAGGCTGGAAAAGACCTCGAAGATCATCAAGCTCAACTGTTAACCCAGCACTGCTTTTCCCTAGTTTCAGCAGGATCAGCTGGGAAAGCAAAAGCCAGCTGCGTGTGCACACTTCAAGGATCAGCAGTCTGATTGCTGGCATCCAGAGTTGTTCTCTTGCATAGCTCACTCCATTCCCACCTTCAGCAAAATGATCCTGGGAAAGCCACTTATTTTGGAGCTATTCCTCTAAAATTGCTCGAGCAATTCTCCCTCTTTTCTTTCTCTTTTTTGGGGGTTTTTTTTTGGTTTGGTTTTTTTTTAAAGCAAGCAGGAGCTTTATAAAGAAGGTTTTTGGAAAAGGATATTCTGGCAACAAACCTTTCAGTTTAGTGCTTGGCAGGCACCAAGCATTTAAGCTTTGAAAAATAAAAATTTGTTCAGAGATTTGGGGTTTTGCTATTCATTTTTTTGGCCTTTCTAAGTGAAAGTGCAGGTTGGTGCTGTGGGTGGGGATGTTCTGACACACACACACACACGCAAGATTAACCCCCTCAACACTGGTAGATTTCCAGTGGTCTCTACATAAAAAGATCTGAGTCCAAGTCCAAATTCCCAGGAGGACCACACATGGATGCATGGAGTGATTTTCCCTGAATGACAGCTCCCAGGCAGCATTGGAGGGTGTTGGAACCATGGGATGGTTTGGGTTGGAAAGGACCTTAAAGCCCATCCCATTCCACCCTCTGCCATGGGCAGGGACACCTCCCACTGGACCAGGTTGCTCCAACCTGGCCGGGAACACTCCCAGGGATCCAGGGGCAGCCCATTTAAGGGTGTTGGGGACTCCCAAGAGCAACACCTCATTGGTTCCTCCTTCCCTGCAGTGCCACTTGCTGGGCAGCAGATCCCTCCCCTCCTCCATCACCTGCCCGTGCCACCCTGCTGGTCCCAAAACACTCCACAGCTCCCTGGAATGCCTTTGCAGCAGGGATGAGTGAGTCAGGGCCTCCTTTGGCTGCTGGATGCTGTGACAGAGATAGGCTCCAACCTTTAAAGTAAAAATACCCCTTTATAAACAAAGCAGAATGAGATTTATCACCGGGCAGGAACAGGGAAGTCACTGTTCCAAACAACAACCACCTCTTTGTCGTGTTTCATTTCCGGTCTGTCCCAGGAAAGCTGCTCCTGGCGAATGTTGTGTGCACGAGCAGGGGCTCCCGGTGGGACGTCCTGCCCGTCAGCCGAGCCCAGCAGTGCCAGCTCTCCGTGAGGAGTGACACGGGTGCCTGTGCCACAAAGGCCGACAGGTGCCAGCCCCCCTGCTACCCCTCGGCCTGCGGCGTGTGCAACAGGACAACGACCTCTTCAACGCCACATCCTGCACCTATCTCAGCAAGCCTCCTCTGCTCCATGGCACAGGGGGAAAGGAAAAAAGCAGAGAGGTAACAAGGCAAACAGAACATTTGGCAAACGCGTATTGAACTTCGCACAACGAACCCATTAGTTCAGGAGGCCCCATCTCTATGGCAACCAAACAGCACAAAAACAAGGCATTAACACCTAAATTTATTAGTGGGCAAGTGCTTAGCTTTTATCATTCCAGGGGTGCACTCCCCTCCCCAGCTCGCTGGTGCTCCTAAGGAAGACGGTTCTGGTTCAGATGCCAGCACAAACATGGGCACACCGTTCACAGACAGCCGAGCCCAAGCTTTAATCACAGCCTGAAAAACAAATAGCAAAACAAAACCAAGGAAAAGAGGCCGTGTGGAGGGGAGTTACCCGATTTCCACTTTGCTCTGAGAAATTGTTAAAGGTTTGCAAGGCACGGGTAAGGGGCGAGAGATATTATCCATCCCATCCTATTCTAACAGCTCCATGAAGATCTTCACCAGGAGGAGGAATGGCGGCTATAAACTGGTTCTCCCAAAATAATTTCCAAGTGCCTTGCCTTTATTTTAAATGGGTATTGCAAGCCCTAGGAAAACGTGTAACCCAATCTCCACTGTGCCACAAGGCTCCAGGCTGTGCCACAGGCTCTGGGGGAGGACTGGGGCTATTTGGATTTGTTCCCTCCAGGAATAAGCAAGGGCTTGGGGATGAAGATGCTGGAAAGCCACATTTAAATGCTTCCCATTTAAAGCAGCTCCCCATTTCCGAGGGCCCTGGGTGAATTCCAGTGGCCCCGGGAGCACAGACCATGCCGGGACAGCTTGGAGAAGACAGCGAGGTGTCAGATCTCTCTATGCAAGTCGGAGTGGAGTGGGAGAACAAAGGCTGAGTCTCGGCCCAAGGCACACTCGAAGCTGTGCTGGGGCTAACAACACTCTGCACATTTAACTAAGTGCTCACTGAACTTCTCTTTTCGTCTTTGCTCCGGGGTTTAGAACAACCTTCACTAGCAATAAGGATCTGGCTTTCTTGGGGTGGATAGTCTTAAAGAACCTAATCCTGGTCACTGTCAGAGAGAGGAAATCTCTGCCCAGGGAAGCTGTGGCTGCCCCTGGATCCCTGGAAGTGTCCAAGGCCAGGCTGGACGGGGCTTGGAGCAGCCTGGGATAGTGGAAAGTGTCCCTGCCCACGGCAGGAGGTGGGATGGGATGAGCTGTAAAGTCCATTCCAACCCAAGCCCATTCCCCCTTCCACACTGCACAGCTATTTCCAGGTGAGAGGCACCTTGTCCTGGGGCTAATTCAGACCTTATCATTAAACACTCTGTGTGTCCACACAATGACAGCAAGGAGAATCCAGGCTACACCCTCAGGAAAAACCTTTAGTCGGAAAAGCAACACCGCACTGGGAGACGATGCCTTGAAAAAATGTCAAACCCATCGTGTCCTCCAGCACCTCTCAGGCGCAGTCAGGAGAGCTCCTCTGGTGGCACCACGCACAGGTGAGCCCGTCACTGTGCAGAAGGTCTGATGGCAAGCTGCTTGCACTCGCCACGCTCCCGTCAGCAGCGGCACAGCCCAGCAGCACCGACATCCTCAGGCAGCACCTCCTCCTGACAGCACCCTGCCAGCACTGCAGCTGACCAGGGCCCCGCTTCCCAGGCCCTCCAGCAGCTTGCAAGAAAGCACATTAACCAGTTGAAGCCCTGACAATTGCTTCTGAAACAAGGTCGCTGAGGATCCCACAAGTCCCTGACTAGCTGGCTTGCTATCAGCTCAAAGGCATTTCAAGAACATTAGCACTGGTGCCAAAAATATCTGGGCTCGTCCCTGCGGCAAAACTGTGGCAGGAGGAGGAGGAGGATGGGATGTGATGGCAGTGTCTGAACAGGCAGAGGGATGGGGGGGCAGAGATTGTTGGGGGGTGTTTTTTGGGGTGCCTCCACCACTGGCAAGAGTAAACAAAAGAGTTTTAAAGTCAGCCAGAACTAACTCTGTCCCCATGAGGGCCTGATGGTTCACAGCTGGACGAAGATCTTAACGCTCTTTTCCCACCTTAATGATTCCATTTTACCTCTGGCAATAAATCTCAGCACATAGCAGCAAAGCCAGCTTGAAATAAACCCTTCAGCACGCCCGATCCCCTACAAAAGACACAAGAAAAACACTTGCTGACATCATGCCCAACTCACCGGTGGCTTTCCTCCACTGGAAATTTTTTTGCTGTCTCCAGTCTCACCTCACGGTCTTTGCAAAATGAGAGACTTTGGGGTTTTACCAGTGAAATAATTGCTGTGGAACAAAACTCAGCAATCAGAACAACATTCAGCAATCAGAACAACATTCAGCAGTTGTCACAAGAAACATACCTGCAAGCTTCAGAACAAACCCAGCCCCAGATGGACTTGGAACAAGATACCTCATAACCCTCTTTCACAGCTTGCACCGTTTTATTTTGGGATTTATTGTCTAAATTAAGCATTTCAAAGACTCCATGCTGAGTCTCGGGGCTTTTTCTCCCAAAGTCCTCCTGGCTGACATATCCTTGGGTCGAGGATGTGGACACAGAGCAGCTCTGACTGCTCTTGTCAAACACAGTAGCATTTCTGGGCACGGGGGCAGGTGGGTTTGAGCTGAAGGAGGGCAAGGATTAGATGGGATACTGGGAAGGAGTTCTTCCCTCTGAGGGTGCTGAGGCCCTGGCACAGGGTGCCCAGAGAAGCTGTGGCTGCCCCTGGATCCCCAGAAGTGTCCCAGGCCAGGTTGGATGGGGCTTGGAGCAGCCTGGGACAGTGGAAGATGTAGGACTGGCTGGGCTTTAAGGTTCCTTGCAACCAATCCATTCTGCGATCCGACTCCTGAAATTCACACCACCAGACCTCTGTCCTGACAGGCAAAGCCATGCAGGGACGGATGCAGATGCTGGGCAGCAGCTCCCGGCCATGGCTGCCCTGGCTGCGCACAGCCGCAGATTGTGCGGCAGCTCCGAGGAGCCGCCCAGGCCCCGCGGAGCCGGCGCCGTGCTGAACGCATCAGCGGTGCTGGGAACAAATGAGCAAGCCCAAGCCAGTGGTGTTGGTGTGCCGAGAGCAGAGCGGCACGGCACGGAGCCGTCCCCGGCGTGCCAAGCCAGCGTTGGCGCGGCCGCACGCGGCCCAGAGGTGCCCAGGCCCAGATCCGGAGGCCGTGGCTGCTGGAGCGTGTTTATTTCAGCCCCGCTTCCCTGCGCGCGTGTTCCCAGCAGGAGGGGATGTAAACTGGCTCGGCCGCGCCTGCCCGGCCCTCCATCCTCCGCCACGTGCCAAAACTCCTCTGCTCGCACTCGCGCGAGGTCACATTTCTTGGCAGGGAGCTCGGCTCCTTCTCCCCTCTCCCTTCCCCCATGCTCCTGGTGAAATATGAAAACAGCCTGCCACCTGCCATTTGCCTGGCCTGCTTCTCTCTGTCTGCCAAAAATTAGCAACATGCCCCAAAATATAATTGGAAACACTGCACCGCACTGCAGGGGTCCCATTGCTGTTGCATGGAAGAGGCTTGACAAAAAGCCAATTTAATTTCTAGATTCCCTGGGCTGCGTGTAGCTGCTAAGTGAGGAGGTAAAAAAAAAAAGAAGAAGAAAGAAAGAAATAAAAAAAAAATCCCTTTTATCAGGCCAATTCCTATTAGTAGATTCAGATCTTTTAACAAGCCCTGCCGTAGGAATCAGCGAGCTGTCACTGCCAGCAGATTTAGGGCATCGCTTCTTGGAATTGGAGTCGTGTGGGAGGTCAAGAGCTGGAAGCCGGCATTCCCAAACTTCAGAGCTGGGAACTGGGGCATACAGGGTGGAGCTGGAGGTGGCAGAGGGTTGGTGAGGGCTGACATTAACCCCGGCAAGGAAAGCGCCCCGCTCCCCCTCCTCCCCAGCTGAACTTGCGCAAGTCCCGGAGGACCCTGGCAGGAGGGATGTGGAGATGCCTCCCACGGCTCCGGGCAGCTGTGACAGCGGAGCGCAGCACCGCTGCTGCTGCTGCTGCCCAGGCTGCAGGCCAGCCCTGCAGAGCCAGCAGTCATCTGCTTCTCGCAGGGAAAGGGCAGGATGGGCGAGCAAGGAAATATAGGGCACCTCATTCACACCGCGCCTTGGCACAGAGCTCGGCCAGCAGATTTGTGAAACTGAAAAGCAACATTTCACCCCGAAAGAGCTGTTTATGTTGTCAAGGCTGACTTGCCAGGCTTAGGAAAGAGCTGTGCCAAACTGGCTTATTATTATCTCCCTTCCCCAAAATACTCTGGGTCTGCTCCTTTGCTGCAGGATGTCTGTGTCCATGGAGCTGTGCTAAAACCCAGGCTCCTCGGGGACACCTGTACACACACAGACACAGGGAACTCGGCCACTCTCCCAGCAATAAAGATGGATATTGGGAAGGAATTGTTCCCTGGGAGGGCGGGCAGGCCCTGGCACAGGGTGCCCAGAGCAGCTGTGGCTGCCCCTGGATCCCTGGCAGTGTCCAAGGCCAGGCTGGACACTGGGGCTTGGAGCAGCCTGGGATAGTGGATGGTGTCCCTGCCATGGCAGGGGTGGAATGGGATGAGCTTGAAGTCCCTCCCAACCCAAACTGTTCTGGGGTTTTGTGAACTGAATTGCCAGGCTGGAGCTGGAGCCTCACTGACCTCATGTCACCCCTGGAATTGTGCTCCCTCCTCCTCCTTATCCCAAGGCGGCACCGCACACTCAGGGGATCCAAACAGGAACAATCCTTCCATCTGCTCTTAGGGAGAAAAGTGCTTAAACCCGAATCACAGCACTTCTGCCTAACTCCCCACATCCTCCCCGGCCAGGTTCCTTGGAGGAGATGCACAGGGATGCCCAGCTCAGGCACCCTGGGTACACCCAGGTGTGGCTAAAGGCCCAAACAAGACACTGGGACATGGGAATGCCTCTGGGGATGGAGCCTCCCAGCCCATCTCACAGAATCACAACATCCCGAGTGGAAGGGACCCACCGGGATCATCGAGTCCAACCCCTGGCCCTGCACAGCACGGTGCCCAGAATCCCACCCCGTGCCTGGGAACGTTGTATTTGGGACTGGGACTCGGATACCCAAACCCTGTCACGGGTCTGCTGCGTGGGACTGTGGGCTGCCTCAATTTCAGCCTCACAAGGGAAGGGCAAGCGGCAGCCCTGAGGAAACTCCTTGTTCCTTCTCATCAGGCTGATTGCTGAATAGGCTTTAATAGATCAGGGAATGAAGAACTTGTTTAAGTCTAAATAACTGCTCTGAAATTCTTCAAAACTAGATTTTTTTTTTTATATATATTTCCACGCTATGGAATAATAGGGAGATGACCCCACATTTCCAAAAACTAAAACACAAAAAAGTCATCGCAAAATCCACAGCTGCTCCCCATTTGCAATAAGCTGTTTAAAACAAAACAAACCAATGCATTTTGCTCCAAGAAACACGCATTAGGCACTGGCAGCTTGCTTCCCTCATTCCTCTCTCCCCAAGCACTTCGACTGGAAGGAGGGGGAAACCTTGAAGTGATACATGTGTGAGAAGCCCTGAGAACAATAGCTGCTCCCCAGCCGACTCCAGAGCTGTTCTTAAACTCGAGGTTCCCGTGCTAGAGGAGCACAGCTGGAGCAGCACCAGCACCGGGCTCTGAGAATGCCAGCAAAAGCCAGATTTCCACCTAGAAATTCCTGGAAGCTCGCAGCCCAAAGAGCAGCCACGCCACGGATCTGTGCGGGCAGGCTCAGCGGGATGGCATCACGGAGACCTCCCCTCCAAGAGCGAAGTATCATCGGGCTAATCCTCGGATCAGGAGGGGCAGGATCCTGCTCGGAGTCCAGCATCGCCATTGTGGTTTTAAATGGAGTTTTGCTCACAGTGAGGTGCAGTGAATACGAAGAGCCTGCAGTGGGTTTGTCACACAAACCCTGCTCGAGCCCTCAACTCTTGGGGATGGAAAAGGTGAGGAAAAAAGCCCAAGAATCCAGAGGGCCATTACAAATATCCCCAACTTCCCTTCCAGCTCAGGATGTTCCTGTGAAAGGCAGCAGCTCATCTGCAGATTCTGTTGTTAATTTCCAATATCCAAGCCACCCACCATCCCAGCCAGGCCTGTCAGGACCATGCATCATCCATTTTTACTTGGGATGTGCTGTCCCAGTGGACAGGGGCAGAAAACCAGGTGATCATCTACAGAGCAAAGCACGCAGAAGGCTGAGGAACTGGCATGGGAAGGAGGAGCTGGAGCAGAGAACAAATGCTGCACAAACCAGACCACGGTGCCTGGAATGAGCAGCTCAGTCCCTGGATGTGCCGAAAAGGGTTGAGGAAGCTGAGTGTTGCTGTTTGCAACCAGCTCGCAGCTCTTGTCCCTCCTGAAAATGGGGGGGAAAATTGAAGGGTGCGTCCTGCCCTGGAGGGGGCTCTGAGGGTCCCTTTCTCCAGGCTTTGGGGAAGGAAGCTCCTCCTGACACCCACAACTGCGAGCGTGCAGCTGTCTCCTCTGATTCCCTGGGCACAGAGCTGGCCCACGGGAAATAACCCCATGGAAGTTTCCCCTGAGTTTAAAAGCTGGAGATGCCTCCGAAGCACTGCCTCCGAATGACGCCCTCAGCAAGGGACGCCGCCAGGGAGAATGAGCAGCCCAGCCCAACAGAGCCTCGCCCCGGGCAAAAACCAGAGGTGAGGAAAGAACTGAGGGAGGACGAAACTGCTCTGTTCAGAATCAGATCTTCAGGCATCGAGGACTCAGAAAAGCAGGTGAAGGAAGGTTTCAAAGGCTGCCAGAGACTCACTTGTACCCCCCCAGCAGGCTGCACCCCCGTGCCCACATTAATCCCCTTTCTGAGGACACACAAAGGAGACGTTTCACGGCATTCACAGCAGCCCTTCGCTGAGTTATGCATCAAATACCTCTCAGCTGCCACTGGATCCGCATCCCCGATTCCCAGAGACCCCTGACAAACTCCCAGCCCTGCATTGATGATGCCAAGCTCAGCAGCAGGATTTCTCCATCCAGCACAGCAGTACCCCCACTCCGAGATTTCCCTGGATGCAAACTGCTCTCACTCAAAGCTGATGTTCCCAGAACGGTTTGGGAAGGGACTTTAAAGTTCCAATGCCCTTCCACTCGACCAGGTTGCTCCAAACCCCATCCAGCCTGGCCTCGGACACTTCCAGGGGTGGGGCAAAGGAGAGGGGAGCACGGGAGACTTCCCAGAAAGTCTTACTGCTGAGTAACACACAGGGTACTAGGAGCCAATTAAAAATGTATGAACAGAGAGTGGGCAGGAAGTACTGACTTGTTCAGCACCTGGATCCAGCTGTTTCACCCTTCTGGGGGGGACAAGTCAACTGGGACCTTCAGACCTCCCACGGGGAGACCGGGAACAAGCACTCCGATCAAAGACGAGGATTTGGTGTCTCACAAAACCCCCTCTCCCTGCCAGCTGTGCTCCAGCCCCCCAGCCACAGGATACACTTTGGTGCTGGACACATCCAGTGCACAAGAGCTCACTGCAGCCTGTGGTCATTCTAAAGGCGTCGCCAGAGACCCGAACTGCCTGAAGCAAAGGTGTGAATAACACAAATCAGCTGCCAGGACCAGGCTGTAACTCACCTGAGAGCTCTGAGGGAGCCCAAACAGGAAAATCTTTTGATTTTTGCTGCTCATGTCGGATCAAAAAACTTAAAGTGGCAAATGCAACATCTGAAAGGACCTTCAGGAGAAACTCTTGGCACTACACAAGGAGTTGAATTCTCTCAGGCTGAAATTCTTCCCTGCACAGCTGCCCAGAGCAGCTGTGGCTGCCCCTGGATCCCTGGAAGTGTCCAAGGCCAGGCTGGATGGGGCTTGGAGCACCCTGGGATGGTGGAAGGTGTCCCTGCCCAGGCAGAGGTGGCAGTGGATGAGCTCTGAGGTCCCTCCAACCCAAACCATTCTGTGATTCTCTCATTTGGGTGGGGTTCGATTCCAGATGAGGTCTGCAGCAATGTTCCCCTTGTTCCCACTGCCCTCAGTACTGCAGCTGAGCTCTGACACCTGGAGAGGCCTCTGAGCCTTCCCTGGCAACCATGCAGCCCCTGGCACAGGACTTGCCATAAGCTGGAGAACCTTCAGCTTGGACCTACTCCGGAGACCCTAGAGCAGGGCAGTGCTTCTGCCGATGGAGAAGATGACGTGAAGAGGCTCGGAGTGGACTTCAGGCACCACAGGTACCTGTGCCCTGCCACCCTAACCCTGCTGGAAGGCAAAAATCCCAGGAGCTCTGCTTCCAGTGAGAGCAAGAACCTTTTCATCCAGCATCCCAGCAAAACTTGTTTCACAGGAAGCCTCTCCAGGCCTTCTGCAACATTTCCTCCAGCCAGGCCTGTCCCCTGCCTTCTCCAGAAAGGAACGTTTTGTTCGAAGGCAGCTAATGACCCATTTACATCTGCCTGTAAAATGATGTGGGGTTGTTTGTCCCTCCCCTCGCAGCACTCGGCCGCTGCTGGCCTGCAGAGCCTGTCAGGGCTAATTATGCTGGCTTTTCTGTGGAGGGAGTTCTCCCTCTCTCCATGTGTTTTCTGTTTGGAGCATAGCACAGTTTCAACAGGTTTTTGAAGCTGTTGTTGTTGTTGTTGTTGTTGTTGTTGTTGTTCCTGACAAGAGCTGCTGCTATGGAACGCATCCCCATGGCCCCGCCAAGGCCCCAGCTGAGGCAGAACCAGCTCTGTCTGACGCAGGAGCAAATTGGGACCATTTGGTACTGGGGGGCACTGGACATCTTATTCAGTCTGCAGGGGAGCTGGGAGAAGGGCTCCCTCCCCTTCCCTTTCAGTACACTCATTTATTCCTGCCGAAACGCGCTGTTTCTCTTCCAGCCTTCCCTAATTTTATCCGCATGCCGTCAGGGATGGACACGGAAAACCACCTGCCCATCGCTCCCAGCAGATCCTGGGTCAGCCCCTGAGCCCTGGGGACGCAGTGCTGTCCCTCACACCCTCCCACTGGGGACAAATCTGCTGGAGTGGCAGAGCAGCGCAGGCCAAAGCCCAGAGCCGGCGCGGGGCAGAGACCCGGTGAGGGATCCAAGGAGGGATCCAAGGAGCTGCTGGCAGAGCCAAGCTCGGCGGGAGAGCGCCCTGCCTTCCCACACAGCGGGGCTGGGAGGGCAGGAGCTGCACAGCCCCGGCCAGCGGGGCCTTATCCCCCACATAGCGGGGCTGGGAGGGCAGGAGCTGTGCAGCCCCGGCCAGCAGGGCCTTGTCCCCCACGCAGCGGCGCTGGGAGGGCAGGAGCTGTGCAGCCCCGGCCAGCAGGGCCTTGTCCCCCATGCAGCGGCGCTGGGAGGGCAGGAGCTGCACAGCCCCGGCCAGCAGGGCCTTGTCCCCCACACAGTGGCGCTGGGAGGGCAGGAGCTGTGCAGCCCCGGCCAGCAGGGCCTTGTCCCCCATGCAGTGGGGCCTTCTCCCTCACAGAGTGGGGCCTTCTCCCCCACGCAGCGGGGCTCACGCCGAGGTTGCAGCGGCTGTGGGCGGGCTGGGCGCGCTCCCCGCTCTGCCCCGCTCTGCTCCAGCAGCTCATTTATCAGGGAGAGGTGCCAGCAGCAGGGAGGTGGGAGGGCTGGAGCACAGCTGTGCGGACGGGACACCCCACGTGCCATCCCAGCACCGGCAGGCCGGACTGGGCTGCACAGGAGCAGCCGCTCGGCCATCCAGGCAGGCTTGCCTGAAGGGGAGAGAAGGGATGCTCCGGGTGGAGCACAGCGCCAGCTTGGGAGGAGACCACGCAAACCACCCCCCAGGCTGCAGAAGGTGATGGGTTCAATCCACGTAGCTGCCCCGCTTTCCTGGCACAAAGGATGGCAGCAAAGCCTCCTCTCCACTCCCTGCCATTTAGGACAGCTCAGGGCACTGGCTGCCCCGCAAGAGAGGCTGTTCCCCGTGGGATTCCCTCACAGTCGGCTTGGACCACAGTGGCTTTGTCCAGCCCTCAGCATTACAGAGCTCCAAGCTGCTCCCTGAGACCTGGGCACCACGGACTGGCCCTGAGGAGCCCTTGGCCACCACCAGGAGCCCAGGCACGGGTGTAATTGGTGAGGACACCCTGTTTCACCACACACACCGTCCTGCCAGGCCGAGATGTGAAAAGCCATCCGCTCAGGGAACAGTGGCAGCAGCACCTTCGCACCTCTCAGCCTTGCCTGGAGAAGGCACCAGCGCAAAGTCTGGGTTGAAAATCATTTTCACGCAATTAATGCAACTGGCTTTGCCAGGGAAGAAGGGGAGATAAGGGGGTGCATGTATCATGTCTTTAAACATTGCATAATGGCTTCAGATTGAAAGGGAGTAACTTTAAATTGGATATTGGGAAGGAATTCTTCCCTGTGAGGGGCGTGAGGCCCTGGCACCGCCCAGAGCAGCTGTGGCTGCCTCTGGATCCCTGGAAGTGTCCAGGGCCAGGCTGGACATTGGGGCTTGGAGCAGCCTGGGACAGTGGAAGGGGTCCCTGCCCATGGCAGGGGGTGGAACGAGATGAGCTTTAGGGTCCCTTCCAACCTACACCATTCTGTGGTTCCGTGGTTCCATATTTCCATGATAAATGCACTCCAGGAGCCCTCCCTTTCCTCCAGGCAGGAGCTGGATCTGCCTGTCCCTGCCTCCTGCCACTGATGGGAGCAGCTTTCCCTGGACGGACTTCTCAAAGGATGCCTGCTAGCCCTCCCACAGCCGGGAAGGCAGCCCGGCGTTTCTGTGGAAGGCCCATTAAGGAGGAGGCAGAGTTAAGTGACAAAGCAATCAGGCTTATCAAGGTCCAGCTCGGGGTTTGGGAGGAAACGCGGCCGCCAGAGCACATGCCAATATTGTTAATGCCTTTTGGGGCTGCATCTGAGGCAGGTTTGTTTTGGCAGCCGCAAAGCCTGATATAAAACCGTGTCCTCACCGCACGGATCGCACGGACTGGAGGAGAGAGCCAAGGCTGCTGAGCAGGGCAGCACGGGGACACTCCAGCAGCAGAGCCTGAGCCTCACCTGGCAGGAATCCACCTGGCTCCAGCCAAGCCATTCACACCAACAGAGCTGCTGGGCCCACTGTTTGTTTGTTTGTTTGTTGGTTGGTTGGTTGGTTTGTGACATCTCCTTGGGGCTTCTCCTGCTGAACCTCCAGAATGGTGGAGCTTAGATGCCGCGGTGCCACGTGACTGTCACCAAACCACGCTCAGCAAGGTGTGGTGGGCTCTCCTGGAGCCACACCTTCCTTGTAGCACCAGGATGGCTTCCTCAGCTTGGATGCCCCCAAAGCTCAGAAGGGAGCCCAAACAGCTCCAAGAGCAAAACCTGGGAAGTGAGAGGTCTCTGTTTGTCAACAACTGTTCAAGCAAGTTTTTCCCCCTCTCCTGGCACTTCTTCCACAAAATCCATGGGTTTAGAGGGCTAAACACCAGAACAAAGTGGGTTTGTCTCCTGGTTCATGGGCAGTGGGTGACAGTGACTTCTGGATTAATCAGTACCACGAGAGATTGGGGCTGATAACCAAATCTGAAGCACATTTGTGTCCTGCAGGCGAGGGAGGGATCTCTCCGGTCTGTGAGCCATCAGTGATGGCATCCCAGAGGTGTCATCCTCACAGGATAATGGATCACAGGATGCTTTGCATTGGAAGGGACCTGAAAGATCATCTCACTCCACCACCCACGGGTAGGGACACTTCTCACTATCCCAGGTTGCTCCAAGCCCCATCCAGCCTGGCCTGGAGCACTTCCAGGGATAGAGAGGCACCTTTGAGAGCCCACGGGGACATGATTGCAGGAGCCTTTGCTCCATGAGAGCTGGGGATATCACCATGCACATCATTTTGGGGGAGACGTGCCGCTGCCATGCTGTGGTTCATCAGTCCTAAATCTCTGCTTGGAAAAGCCTTCTGAGATCACCGAGTCCAACCATTCCCCCAGCACCGCCAAGCCCACCCCAAACCACATCCCCAAGTGCCACATCCACACACCTTTTCAACACTTCCAGGGACGGTGACCCCACCACTGCCCCGGACAGCCCATTCCAATGCCTGACCACCCTTTCAGAGAAGAAATTTTCCCCAGAATCCAACCTGAACCTTCCCTGATGCCACGTGAGGTCATTCCCTCTCCTCCTGTCCCTGTTCCCTGGGAGCACAGCCTGATCCCCCCAGCTGCCCCCTCCTGTCAGGGAGTTGTGCAGAGTCAGGAGGTCCCCCTGAGCCTCCTCTTCTCCAGGCTGAGCCCCATCCCAGCTCCCTCAGCCGCTCCCCTTCAGCTTTGAGCATCTTGGGATGTCTCATTCGAGCCGCGGAGCTGAGATTGCACCCCCTGTGCTGCCATTGGTCTCGCTCCTCGCTCCCCCCGCTTTTCTTCCTGCCGCCCCCACTTCATTCCACATTTTTCACATTTCTGGGGATTGTTTTTCACCTCCCAGCACTCTCTGGAGCCTGCCCAACAGAAATAAACGCAGCCTGACCATGGCTGGTGGGGCGAGGGGCAGCGGGTTACGCTCTCGGTAAATTTAGCCTCTCACTGACAGATTTATCTTCCTTAATCAGAACCAAGCGTAGTTGGCGAGGTTTGTTTTTGTAGACTGAACTTCCCCAAAGTCAGCGCGCACACGCCTCCCCCTCCCTCCCCAATTACATAAATGCTTTTAGTTAAGAGCTAATTTCCTGGAGTGTGTGCCAGTGCTCCCTCCAAGCAAACAAAGCAAAGGTGGCATTGAAAAGGGAGATTATCCTGTGTGGCCGGAGGGACTTTGTGGACATCTCCCTTCACAGGGCTGCTCCTCTGCAGCCGTCCACGGGCCTGCTTTAGCATTCCCCTTTCGTTTCCCTTCCCACCACGCTATTAATTAAGAACATTCCTCACGTGTGCCAGCCTGGGAATGTGTTGTAACGACCACTTCTTTCTTCTGTTTCAGCCTGAACATTTGTTTTCACTGAGCTCAGCCGCTTTCCCAGCAATCAAGAGCCACGATGGACATCAGGAAGGAGAGAAATTCCCTCTGCTAAGAGAAACTGCAGCAGAGGGAAGCAGCAAGGCGGAGGGGAGAGGTGCATGGACACCTTCCGTGGATCAGCACGGGCTGAGATGGAGTCCCGGCCCTGGGACATCGCTGATCCAGCCCGGGCAGCTCCCTGTGTGAAACTCCCACGGAGCCACCCCACACTTCTAGCTCAAGAGCAGGTTTTTTCGCCCTCCCTGCCCTATTTGGGTGAGAAATAATTCTGTATTCAGGACAGAGCAGCTCCTGCTGTGTTTTAGAGCACAGCCCACAGCTGCCCGGAGTGCTGGGAGCACTGCTGGGAGGTGCCCAGCGTGGCCTCACGGGGGGAGTCTCTGCTGGCCCCGTAGACAGGAGTGGTCACCTGGGGGTGATGCTGATGCCAGGCTCTGCCAGCCCCAATTCCAGCAGGGAATCCACAGCGGTGGAGCTGCCGGCACAGCCCAGCTCTGCGGCCAGAGCTCACCTCAGCCGATGTTCCCCACTGCTGCCCACCTTCCAGGGGCCCTTCTGGACCAAGCCCTTCTCCCCTGCCTGGACACAGGTCCTGTTTCCCAGAGGGCGAGCTGGGAAAATAAATTTCAGAAATAAATTTCAGTGTCTTTTTTTCTTTCCTCTCTTCTCCTTCAGATGAAAATTCCCCTCATTTCCCCTCGAAAGCCAGCACACGTGGGACTATTTTTACCCAGGTTTATTTTTAGCTCCTCTTCCCTCCGTCGCCTCTCACATGGCTGCACGGGGAGGGATGGCGGCGGCTGCAAGGACACGTTCTCCCCCTGCAGCACGGCGGGGCTGGGGGCAAGCACACGGGCAGCAGTTACAGCACGGCCTCGTTAATCAGCTCCTGCTCCCAGCCTTGCTCTCGGGGTGCAGCGAGGTTCCTCCCACCCAACCCTGCTCCCCCGGTGCCAGAGACACTCCACCCAAACGTGTCCCCATCCCGCTGGCACTGCCCCGAGGGACCCAGTTCCCGCTGTCCCTCTCCCTGCTGGCCCCACAGCTCGGCCACAGCGGGGCCGCCGGGGCCGGAGCACGCTGCAAGCCCTGGGAGCTGGGGCCGGAGCCAAAGCCCGGCCGCAGCCACCAGCAGGGCAGGAACTGGGGCACTGCCCGGCCCCTCCGGGACAGTCTTCTGTGCCTGGCCCTGCCTTCAAAGCAAAGCCTGGCAGGCAGGCAGCCTGGGAAAAGGGAACTGGGATGCTCAGGAGCTGCTTTGACCAGGGAGAAGGCTGTGGGAGCTGGCCCAGAGGATGCTGCAGGACACTGGGTGGTTTTGGTTGGGATGAGCAACGCACCAAGGCCTGGGTTTCACTCGCCAGGGGAATTCAAACCCAGCCCGAGCCCCGGTGTGTGTTTTCCCAGAGGGGAATCCCTGCTTCCCAGCAGCAGGACTGGCCTCCCCCACGGCCTGCGTGCTCCATGCAGCAGCACACGGGCTGGGAGCAGCGCTGGGACTGCGGGCATGGAGGGCAAAGGGGAGGCACAGGAGGCTGGGACACAGACTTGTGTTCCACAGCCGCCTCCCACCCTGCCACCACCTCCCAGAGCATCTTCCCAAGGCCTCTGCCGACTTCCATGAGGGAAAACGCAGCCTCTCCGTGCCAGCAGCCCTCTCCATCCCGGATCACAGCGTGCCACGGTGCCCACGGTGCCACCTTGCCCGTGCCAGGCTGCAGCAGGCACTGGCAGGTCCCCCGTTACCATGGCAATGCTGCCAAGGTTCACATCTTTTCCTCCATCCCGATTTATCCCGCTGCCTTATTTCCCCCCCACACTCAGGAAGGGTTAGGATGCAGCTCTGCCATCAGGGCTGTGGTTAAATTGCGTGAAGCCCTTGCTCAGAGTAACAGCCTCAGATCTCCTGTCAGCACGGGGGGGAAAGCTGGAACCAGGGAGCAGATACTGATAAATCCTCTGCTGTCTCTTCTCATTAGATTCAACTACAGGGAAAACCCCAAAAGGCCTGAAACGTTTTTGTTAAGTGACAGAGATTTTTGCTGGTCATTATTTTAAAAGAAAAGCTCCCCGTGCAGAGGGGACAGCTGTGGGTGCAGGCCCTCGTCAGTGCTGGTCCCCCCACCCACACAGCCCTGCCCTGGGCATCCAGCCTGCCCCAGTGTCCAGCTCCAGCCACCTGGGCAAGCAGGAAGTGCCCCTGGAACATCTCCCTGGGGCCACAGTCCCTTCCCACCCGCGTGCTGTTCCATGGAGTCACAGAATCGTTAGGGCTGGAAAAGACCTCCAAGGGCTTTGAGCTCAGCCATTCCCCCAGCACCGCCAAGGCCACCACCAAACCCTGTGCCCAAGTGCTACCCCTGCACACCTTTCAAACCTGCCCAGGGATGGGGACTCCAGCGCTGCCCTGGTCCAGCACCTGGCCACCCTTGTGCTGAAGGAATTTTTCCCTAATCTCCAGTCTAAACCTCCCCTGGCCCAGCCCGAGGCCGTTCCCTCTCCTCCTGTCCCTGTTCCCTGGGAGCAGAGCCCGACCCCCCCTGCTGCCCCCTCCTGCCAGGGAGTTGTGCAGAGCCACAAGGTCCCCCCCGAGCCTCCTTTTTCCTGGTGGCCTCCATCCAGCTTCTCCATAGCAACATCCAGACATTCAGTATAGATCCCAAAGCTGCCTTTGCTGAATGCCACCTCTCTCTGCCACAGACAAGCATTTCCAGGGAAAATCCCAGCTTGATCCCAGCCTGGGGGGTTCATCATGCAATGATGACTACCAGCAGCTCACCTTCAGCTGCTATTTCCAACCTCTTTGCTACACTGACATTGCCCCTGAACCTTGAGCACCCAATCCCTCTCAGCCTGTGGTGTGACAGGACAGGGCAGAGAGACCTAAAAGAGCTCCAGGAGAGCTGGAGAGGGACTTTGGAGAAGGGCCTGGAGTGACAGGACAAGGGGGAATGGCTTCCCACTGCCAGAGAGCAGGGTTAGATGGGATACTGGGGAGAAACTCCTCCCCGAACCAAGCAGAGAGCACAGTCTCTTGGAGCGATGCCTTCCCCAAGCACCGAACCCCGTGGAACCGAGGGGCTGGGGCCTGCACTGCCACCCTGCCCTGCTCGGGGCTTGCTCTCCTCACCACGCCTGATCCACGGGAGCGGCACTTTGGCTGAGGATGCTGATGAGCTGATGTTGGGACGCGGTTCCAGGAAAGGCAAATCCATTTATCAAAGTGCTTATGGCTCCTGGTTCGAGGCGGGCGAAGCACCAATAAATATCGAGCAGAGCGAGGGAATCAGGCTCCAGAGCAGCTTCATAAATAAAAGGCTATTAAAAAAAAAAAAAAATATATATATATATATCTGCAGATGCTCGTGCCAACCTCTCTGGAGTCCCAGCCCAGGTCTGAATCACAGCTGAGAGCACCCGGCTGCATCCCCCTGAGCTGACATCCCCGAGGAGAGAGGTGCACGGCGCACCGCAGGCGGCACAGACGGGTCAGTGGGAAGGGAAGTGCTGTCTGGCAAGGGAATGAGCTGCTGATTTATTGAAATGCTTTGGAAAATAATTGCATTTGGAAGCCTTCAGCTGTCCTGGGTTTGTGCCTTCGTGCAGGACTGGAATTTCAAGAGATGGGACATAAAAGGGAGTGGAAAAGCAAAGAGAGCTTTGAAGCTGGGGCAGGAGAGCACGCGGTCAAACAGAGCGAAATTCCCAGCTCCCGCCCCGTGCAGGCACAGCTTCACGGCTCCCGTGGACAAGCAGTTAGGGAGCAAATCAGCCCTGCTTGCCTTCACCGAGGTGAGAAACACCTCCACACCTGGCAGCAACTTCTGCTCCTTCAGACAACCCACTCCCAGCAGGCAGCACCCAGGGGTGGGACAGCGGGAGGGAGGAGTGACCACTCCATCCGCTCCCCGGGCACGTGCGGTGGATCCGCGCCACAGAGAGGCCCTGCCCCACGTGGTTCTCCTGTTTCAGGGCTCACCAGCTGGCACCCGCATCCTCCCTGCGGGCGCCTGCTGCCCCCCACCCAGCCTGGGAGCAGGGGCTGGTTCGGGGAGGGCGGCGGAGGTGCTGAAGTGAATTCCAGCAGAGATCTGGACCCTGAGGTGCGCTGGGCAGACCCGTCTGGGCAGGATCCTTGTGGATCTGGAGGATGCTTGTGGCACAAGCTACGGAGGAACAGCTTCACAGCCACGACAAGGAAGACGTGGTTCCTGCTGTGGTTACGGCCGCATTAGGAGGCTGCAAGATCAAAAAGAAAAATCAAGCAAACAAAACAGGTCTCCAAAGATGAAGAGAGTTGCAGAGTTTTACCTGGATGCTTCTGAGGCTGATGAGGGAGCTCTGACAGGTTTGGGTCCTGGAGCTCCTGCCCATGCCCCTCCTCAGCTTGGCTGTGGCTTCCAGGGATGGGGAACAGATCCAGCACGATGAAAAGCAAAGGGCAGAGAGCAGCCCCGGGATGGGCTGAGGAGGGGACGAGCACAATTCCGGCCCCATCATCCCAGTCCCTGCTCTGCCAGGGGCTCCCAGGCCCTTGCGCCGAGGCAAGGGCAGAGGACGGACGGGGTCACAGCTCCAGCAGCACAAAGAGGGGTTCAGAGCTCTTCCCACTGGGGCCGGCTGGCTTCCCTCCCTGCTCGCAGGGCCTGCTCACTGCCACCATCCCCACCTTCCTCGGGGGCCATCTCCTGGACGAAGGGTGTCACACAGAGCCAGAGCGATGGCCCTGCCTTGGAGGGCTCCTCTGACAAGGAGGAAAAGCCTCCTCGGGGTCCTCTGGTGCCCAGTGGATGGGACCATCCCAGTCCTGGGACAGAGCTCGCATTCAGGCTCTGCAAACAACGGGGCATTCAGAGGGAATGAAGGGACAGTAAATGCAGAAGTGATGAACAGGGAAAAAAAGCATCTTTTCACACAATTTGCCTCGAGGAACTCCATGTCATATGATGTGGCCAAGGGCAGAGACTTGTGGGATCAAACAACTGCTGAGCCAGCCCTGGGTACTGCTGTTATTCAAACCAAAAAAAAATGACCTTAAAATGGGGAAAAGTCACTGAGTGTAAGCGGCAGAAATCACTCAGGCTGTTGGAGGACCACGCTGGAGAAGAGTTCCCAAGGACACAACACCTTTACTGGGAACAGGTTCTTGGGAGCAGCCTGGATGAAGGCTGCAGGACACCCCGCAGCTTTCCCCAAGGCTCCCGGCACCGGCTGCCGAGCCAATAGAACCCACAGTGGCAACACCAGCCCTCTCAGCCAGCACAGGATTCTCTCCTTCCAGCCACTCCTGGAAGGTTTTCCTTACACCTGGCTCAGCCCTCCTCTTCATCTCTGCACCTGCCATGCAGGGAGCTGCATCCACTGCTCAGACCACAGAATCGTGGAATATGGGTGGGGCAGGGACACCTTCCACTGTCCCAGGTTGCTCCAAGCCCCAGTGTCCAACCTGGCCTGGAACACTTCCAGGGACGGAGATTCCACAACCTCTCTGTGCACGGAGACTCTCCCTGGGAACTTGCAATGAAGCAGGTTGCTTCCCTTCTAAACTGCAGAGGGAGAAGGCAGGGGAAGGCTCAGAGCAGCGGAAGAGCTGGGACAATAAAACACTGCCTCCAAACACAAACGTGCCAACAGAAGCCTCCAAGCACCTTCGGTTATGGAAGTTTCCTGGTTAGCACTCACAGCAAGTTAATCCTCCCCTTGGGCACCGGTGAAGCACACTCGAGAGTGCAGCCTGGGAAGGATTTGGGATGCTGCTGGAGCTTTCCTTGCTGGACTGACTCATCCCAGCACATTCCCAGGCCGAGGCTTTTCAAGCTGCAGGGATGGTGAAGAGGGTGAGGAGGCCACATAACCCAACCCTGCAGCTCAGGTTTTTTGGCTTTTTGCATTTTTTTAAGCTGGTCAGACAACTGCTTTGAGAAGACACTTAATAGCCACAGCTGCTCTCTGCAGGGAACTATCAGGCTGATTTTCCGTGGCCAGAGCAAGGTCCCGGGGTCAGCTGTCAGCTCCCATTAAGACTGGGGCGTGCGTCACTGAGGGGGAAGCGCTCGGCGCTGCTGCTGCTGGTTAGATTGCTTTGTGATCTGTCTGATCATTAACCTGCTCCACTTGGCCCAGCTGAAGGTGACGAGGCTGGTGCTGCAGCCGTCCCAGGGGAATCCAAACCAAGTGGCTTTCCCAGGAAGGGCAGCTCCAGCACAGCCATGCCAGGTCTCCCTGTTCCCATGTCCCAGCAGGATGCGCCTGCCCCAGAGCTGGACCCAGATGGATGGGTTTGCATCATTAAGGGTAATTGAAGCTCGGCCACGAGTCACTGCTTCACATCTCCTCCTGCAGCCCCAGCAGGGCACGAGGCTGGGCTCCAGGACCGCTCCATGGGCGGCACTGGAAACAGAGGTGAGAGCTTCCCCTCTTTTTTAAGGCTCACCCATGGACCAAGCTCCTTGTGAGGCCTCCCATGCCACATCCAGGGGCTGGAACCCCGCTGCCGCTGGTACCCACAGGTGTAGCAGGGCTGCTGGGGACCCATGCTGGCACTGAGCCATCCCAGGGTGCCACACTGGGGTCTGGGGGTGGCTTTCTGCCTGGAGATTTGGGCTGAAGGTTTGTCTGCTCCTCATGCTTTAACACATCCACAGCAAGGACTCATCATCATCATCATCATCATCATCATCTACAGAAACTGAGCAGCTCTTCAAACTCCTCTAACCACCTCCTCTGTGGGCACATGGGTAGGCAGAGAGGTCCAGAGCAGTTCCCTCCTCCTCCTCTCCCGAGGACATCCCAGAGGACAGCCAGGCACAGGGGCATTCTGAGACCTCTGATCACGGCAAAGGTGGGAGCGGCGCCGCAGCTGCCCGGCCCTCGGCTCCTGTGGGGGCTCTGAGGGGAGCAGCACACACCTGGGTGAGATGCGTGACCTGGGAAGATCGCTCTGCACGTCTCCTGAGCAGCTCCCTGTTGTCCCTGCAGCTCCTGCGGCTGCTGAGCTGGCTCTGCCCAGCCTGGGTCCGAGCGCGCCTGCCCCGTGTCCCGTCGGCAGCGAGGGCCTGGCAGGAGCACTTCCCATCTTCCTCTGGCTTCGTGAGCTCGTGGATTTAGCACAGGGAATTAAGCTGCCCCTGGCTCAGGCATACCAGAGAAGCTGCTGCAGCCCTTCTGCTCTTCCAGGGCAGGAGGGGAAGGGCTTGGCACTATCAGGCCAGGCAGATCCTGCGCCTGGAAATCTGGCAGCAGCCAGGCCGTGCGTGGCAGCAGCCTGTGCCACCTTCCCAGGCCTGGGCTGCACAGGCCCATCTCCATGGAGCCTGCTGGAGACAGGAGATGGGAAATAAACACAAACAAGTGTGTTCTCCAAGGAATTCAGGGAGCTGGAGCGGGAGGGCTCCTGCTGGGAAACGCAGAGCTGCGTTTTGAGCCCCTCAAGGGCAGCAGTGGCTCTCAGAAACCCTCAGATCATCAGGTCTTTCCAAGGAACCAGGCTGCTGCCTTCCAGCAGCTGAGCTGAATTTTCTCTCCAACGAGCTGGCTGAAGTTTCAGGCCCTGGATTAACTTGCCCACAGTATTTTGGGAAGACCTTGGGATGGCAGCACACCCCTAAATCCTCGGGTGCACCAGGATCCATCCCAGCAGAGAAGACACTCAGGGTGCAGCCAGAGGCTCTCCCGGACTGCTGTGGTGGTTTCCCACGCCCGGGGCCGTCCCTGGCAAGGTTGGTGCCAGCCCCAGCGCCTCTGCCTGTGTTTGCAGCCTGGCACAGCCGGCCCGGGGCTGGTCCGGGCCACGCCAGCGCGTCCCAAACCACACACGGAGCTGCAGCCACAGACAGCAGGAGCGGCCTCTCCGGCACAAGGGCTGCAAGCGCAGTTCAAAGTTCTCCTCGGTACAAAAACGGGCTCTGAGGGTAATTTGTTGCAGCTTGAAAGCGGCTGAAGTTAATTACAGAGCAAGGAAACATCACGCTTTAATATTGCTCCATTCCCTTCGGCTGCGCTGCCGTGGAACGCAGCTCCGTTCCGAGATGCGGACCCGAGCGCTCTCTACCCTGCGGATACCACCCCAGTGAGGGCAGGGAGAGGCGGGCTGTGGGATGCACGGCCCTCTGGGGCTCGGGGGAAGGGGGCACAGAGCACGGGGCTGCACCTGGGGGCTCCGAGC
>WEIT01042005.1:112878-160843 GCA_013389985.1 Dryoscopus gambensis | reverse complement strand
TGCTTTTTTGAAAGATTATGTTTTATTTAAATAGCATTTTTTTCTTCAAAAGATTTTAAAAAAATGAATGCACTAGGTTAATAAAGTTTTCTTATTTCATTCTAGAATGTGCTGCCTAACTCTCCTCAATAAATTCCCTTCTCCATGAAAAGTTCTTATATTTCTGTATTAACCAGAATAGAAATAATGAATGACATGTTAAAAAAAAAAAAGAGAGAGAGAAATAAAAGTTTTTTTCAAACTTACATATATTTGTCATGGTAGTCTGGTTCTAGCATGTTCAAGAATGTAACTAAAATGGCATTTTTCACACATCCTAGCAGATTATCCTGTCTCTAATATGCAACTGGAAAAGTTGTGCACAAGCTAGAGCAGCCTCAGAGCTCTCCCATGCAACTTGTACATAGTAGTGAATACCAAAGTCTTGATTTTTCCTTCTCCATTCCTCTCCTTGTCACCAGATACTCTAATTTTTCTTATTCAGAAGGAAGAAATTTAACCAACCAACACATTATCTGAAAGCTATGAAGAATTTAACTTTTCCCAACTTGAAGAATTAATTTGTTCCAAGTGTCTCATTTTGATTCATTAAAGTAAGCAAACATAAATCCAAAAGGAACAAATATGTGAAAGCAATTTTGTAAATATTTCTAGCATTTTTAGGGATAAAGTCTGCTAAAGAACTGGAAAGGTTTCAATTCATGGTCTGTTTTACCATCTGATCGGCTTTTTTTAAAGAAACAGCTATTTGAAAATTACATTTTCTTAGTGGCCCTTCTCAAGAAATTTCATTATTATTCGTCTCACTTTTTTTTTTTTCAAAACTGCAACCTATTGAATGTCTTAGAATGCAGCTTTGAAATGACGCATCTTGTCTTACAGTAACAGTCTAGCATTGACTTGAGCAACATACCCCAAAACACGCAATACATTCAAATTTGTTATCGTAGAACTATCCGTGTATGTTTATATATCTATTTTACAGAAGCTTATGGAAAGCTTAGCTAGAGAATTTACAGGTTACACTACAAAAGGGAACATAGACTTCAGTATTCACTCTTCCTTTTGCCATACATGTTACACTTAAGATCTTCTTGCAGCTGATGCATACTTGTTTTGTCTTCCACCTTTGCTGTATCAAAGGAGTCAAGAGTTAGACATGAGGATGTTCACATACAGATTTAAGTGCACATCATCTCTGAAAATCAGTTGAATATTTAAAAATCTAAGTATTAAATTCGGGTTCTAAATTTAGCTTGCTATGAAACATTTGGTTGGTTACACCAGCTTTTTTACACTATTTGCTATCTTATTTTTTTAAAGTAAAGCAAAACAAAATATTGTTGCATATATAACTACGGTTCAGTCTTGGTGGTGCTTGATTTTGTTACGAGAGCATGCAAAGTTCCCAGTCTTATACCATAGAAAATGATGCTGGTGAACTGTGACAGGCAAAACCTTATCTACCGTGACGCTTGGCTGGAAGAAACACCAACCACAACCTTTCATCTCAGGGTGTGAGGTAGCACAGGGAGTGCAAATATGTCCAGGCAAACTGCTGTGTCTTGCCAGGTGCACAGGCAGGCACCTTGAGAGTGGGATAATACTGAGCTGTATAGACACGAGGCACCTGCTCATCCAGGGTTCAAGATTGTCTTTTTTTACCTGGGCCACAATAGTGGTATTACTACAGCAGGCAGCAAAATAGTCTTTTTATACTGAACTTTGTCACATGGTTAATATTTATAAATAGGAGAAGTATTTAAAGTTAGTATGTTTTTCAATATAATAATTACTGCCAAATCAGGTTTGTGAACAAGGTGCTCTACTTGAAGGGAGCCCACCTACAAGCAAGATGAAAGATGATAAAACCATTATGGGTGCTTTTTTGGATTGTTCTGGAACAGAATTGGATCTGAAGATACTATAGGCAGATGGTTCCTACTTCAAGGTCTCACTTGCTTGGAAAAGGCCAGAGGTTAATCTTGAACCTTTTCATGGTTCTGACCTTCCAAAATACTATCAATAGCCTGATACCTCAAATATACCTTACATCTGCAGTTGTTTTCCCATTCCTCATGTAGTCTTGGCCATGCTAGGTAACAAATGTGCTACGTCTCACTGTCATCACTGTTTGTAACAAGGATGTTCTTGGGTCTCCTCCAGTGCCCTTTTGAATCCTTCAGATGCCATTGTTATCCATTTCTAAAGACATTGAAATAGGAAATTTAGTGTTTTCTTTAGGCACAAAACCTCTACTGGAGTGATTAAATACTTCCCCAATTTTTATTTTCACCCTGATTTCTTTTCTTTGGCAAAAGCTCTTTGCAGTGAGCGTTTCAAAGCTGGTTCTTATATCATGGATTCCAGTGTCTTCAGTCTGAAAGTAAAGTTTTGATGGGTTTTGAAGGAACAGTTTCTGTGTACTCTTACTATTCCTCTATAATTTTCCTGCCTGCCTAGAGTAGTGGTGCCTAGCCAGCCACTGCGGCCTACTTTGTCACCTTCTTAAGAAAGTCCAGTGTGTCCCCAAAACATACTGACACTTTCTGCAAAGAGCACCTTCTTGGGTTGTGTGCAGCGAGAGGAGCATGCAAAAAGAATAAGCCTGCCTTTCCAGGACAGCTAACCCAGTTTTGAACTTCTTTGCAGCAAGCCTCTGGATTTAGGAAGACGAGAATAGCAGCTGGATGAGGTGCTCCCATTGTTAAATATCATCTGTACTGGTGCTCAGGGACCTGACGTGAATTGCAAGTCAGCAAGTCAGCAGCTGGTTTGCCTTTTGTGAAGGGTAGCCACTTCTGACGTGTTTGTTCTGAACACTTGAAATACCAAGCAAAGCCCTAAACTCTACCAGCACCTGTGCAGTAGAGGAATTGCTAGGTCTTGTCTGTGACATGTGGCAAACACCCCCTTTCACATGTGCCTTTTTCTGTCACTTCTGTGAAAACAACGCTAATGCTTTTCCACTGTTCAATTATCTCCTGCCTAAAATAGAGCTTGATGAATGCAAAAATGGTGGGAGGAGTTAATATCCCCTGCTCGCAGATATGGTGAGGATCCTACACTGTGCATCAGAGTGCCATTAAATTTGTTGGTTTCTAGTGGTGAAAAACAAATACTTCTCAGATCTCAGTATTTCTATAAAAGAAAACATATTTTCTGGCTGTATAGACTACAGAATAAGAAATTTGAATTAGTTTCTTTTTGTTTTTTAATCTTTGTTCTTTTATCTTGTATACCTGTACATTGATTCTGTGTACAGTGTGCTCCTTGAAAAAATGCAGTAGTACTTTATTAGCTTTCCTCTCTCAAAAATTATGTTTTCTGCATTTATTTCCATCTGAACGTATCACAACCTAATGGTCTTAGAGGAGGATGCAAAAATGAGCAGCCAAACAACAGCTCAGGAATTGGGAAATCTGTTCTAGTGAATTGTGGGCAAGAAAAGGAGATATCTTTGAAGATAATCACCTTACCTGTGGTTATTGATGTAATATTTTATTCTGCATTCTAAAATGATGAAGAATTTTGTAACCAAATCCATAGGAAGTAGAAGGTTGTTAAGTGTCAGAGTATTGTAGGATTTTTCTTTTGAGAGAACCTCTTTTTGTGAAAATTAAAATTAAACAGTGTAGCAACTACTCTCACAAAGGTGCAAATGTTGCATGTTTTGAAAAATTTTCTAAGCGCTTGCTGATTTTGTTACTGATGCAACAAACCTGAGATTTGATATTCCTTTCTTTAGTGGTTTAGTACTGATTGAAAATGTTCTTAGAAGTGTCAGCAGTGTCCAAAGGGAGATTGCTGTGGTTTTGAAGAAACCACAGTTTTGTGAAACTGAAGGATTTGTGAGGGTTATTAAGTGAATTTACTGGGATTTATATATGTTTTCACTTGGTTATAATGTAGAATTGGTACCTAACTAGCTGGCTGCTGCCGAGGGTTAACACTATTGTACTTTGGTATTTTGTTTTGCTTTTGGTTTTGGTAATTTCAAACATGCATGAGTTTTGTTTATGTCAGCTTTGTGGACCATGAAGGGTCACATGTAACCCTGTCAACAGTCAGGAGGAGTCTTGTAAACTAAGGAGAAATTATTGCTAGCCATGATGTTCATAAAAGTTATATTAAAGGGGAAAAAATGATTTTGAGAGCAAGAAATGCTGAAATACTTTGTTTATGAGATTAGGGTGTCATTCTTAGTTTGATAGACACTATATGGAGAAACAGCTGAGATAGCTGCTAGGCAAATATTTGGCTTACTTTTTAAAGGAAAAAAAGTATCACTGACCAATTTCTTTGCTAAAATACCTATGTTTAGTCTATTTGACTTGTTCTTTTGAAAACAAACACAAATCTGAAATCTAACCAAATGCTTTAAAGTCTTTTTGAAAACTGCAAGCAGACTTAAGCAACTATTAAGAACCTCTGTAGAAACCTAGCGACAGTGATTTGCAACCTGCAATGAATACCTTTGAGCAAGGGACACTACCCAATAATAAATTTTCTTTTTGTAGTTTGCAATCTAAAAAGTTTTGCAGGTATTTATTTATTTTAATTTTTGAAAGAATTTCAATACCTTTTTTTTTTCTCTTGGTTGTAGTTAAGATGTTTTTTCTTCCCTAGATTTTGCTTGCACTTCATTAAATTTGTTTCCCAAGCCTGGTGACTTGCTGCTGCGAAACCAGCAGAGGGTGCCCAGGACATGCGTAGTCGTGGCTGTTTCTTCCAAGCCCACTGTGGTGTGGCTCTCTGGAGACCAGAGAGCTGCTGCGTTAAGCCTTGGACAGGTGAGGTGCTTTCTATCTTCAATACGATTCTCAGAATAATTCACTCTTGTGCCTCAGTGCACTGCTTTCTGTACAATTCCTGTGTACATGCTCACTGGGGGTAGTTTTCACCCTCTGTTGTATCCTCTATTGTACACCAGTTGGATTTTCTATTTCAGTTTTTTCACATTGATTTGTACTCGGTGCATTAAGAGGAAGCCAGGGCTTTAGCCTTACAATGTTGAAATGTGAAAGGAAATCCCAGAAAGCTGGAGATTTTCCTGTGATAAACTTCTTTGTGAGTGACTAATTTCTTATTAATCTCTTTATTAAGATCTTTCCGAGTTCTTCTCTGAAGTTTTCATTTCTGGTTTTTTCTCCCCATACTACAGTGAATATCTTTTCACTCTGTTCAAGAACAATGTGATTATAATATTCTCTGCAGGTAAAGAGTATGGATTAAATTATGTTCTTTACTGCGAGTTAAAGGAAGGACATAAAGGCGAATCTGGTTTTATACCTTTTGGGGCTTTTACAGTATAAATACCCTTTCAGTTTTTACATGGATATGAGGTTTGTCAAACACAGATGGAATAAGCTGTTTTTTAAAACTGTTGCTTAAAAAGAAAACAAGCTAGTAGATTTTTTCATTGCATCTGTTAACAGAAATCCTAATTTGTCCCAAACGGTAGGAAAGGGGCTTTTTTCTGTTTTATTTCTATCAGCAAAGAAAGAAACTTCTGTAAGTCCTTTTTCTCTTGTTAGAATCAGTTGTGTGAGGAAGGGTCAAAGAGTGGTTTCCACGTAGCAATACCCAGGGTTGGTCCCATAGAAGTTTGCTGTTTGACTGCTGCTTGAATTACCTTGATCAGGGTAGCACAGTAGGTCCAGCACGGACCTCCGGGCAAGTCTCCCTGTGTGTGGACCCAAGGGTAGCATGTGTCATTCATAACCTCATGTTGTCACTTGTCTGTCTTGGGTTCTACAACTGCCTTATCAACTGGCCACTGTCTTGCAGAGGGCACGTCAGTAAATCTCACGTGGTCCGTTCACCTGTAAAGAGCTCCACTTCTGCACTCCTCTCGCAGCAGAGAGAAGGAAAAGTCTCCCAGCTTCCAGATTTCTAGCTCAGGCTATCCAGCTCCTGGTGAGATGGAAGAGAAGCTTCATTTGAATGTTCAATGAATAGTAACTGGAGAGGTGGCAGGAGGGATGGCTTCAAAGACAGCTTGGGTGGAGAAACACAGCAGCCACATTCATAATGGGAGCATAAAGGCTGCTCTCCGCAGCAGAGGTGGGGCAATAAGGAGATGGATGGGTTTTTGTACAGTCACTCTGCTCATGTGGCAGATGAAGGAATACTTGTGGGTGTTCCAAAGAAAATCGTGTTGCACATGTAAAGCAAAGACAAATTTCATTGCCTAAGTGGCTACAAAACAAACAGAAATTTGATTAGGTCTTCAAAATATTGTTTGCAAATTATGACTGCATACAGACTCAAAGGGTAAGAATTGAAGATAAGAATTGTCACTTTGAAAATAGGATACATTGTATCTGTAATTCTCTTTATTAGAAATCATGATCTGAATATGTATTAAACTATTTCATTACCAAACAAATTGATATACTATATTCTCTCATCAAAAAAATAAAATGGTTCTATTTAATTCCAGATCAGAATATTTAGGTGGTCATTTTTGTAAGAGTAAACCTATCTACAGGGGGAAAACAAACAAACAAACAAACAAAACCCACAAAAACCCCAAACAAACAAACAAAAAACCACACAACAAAAATTACAAATGGAAAACTAGGTTAAATAAATTATCAAAATACTCTCTCTTTTTTTCTGATTTAAACAACTTGAAAATAAAAATTAAAATAATTTCAACTTCAACAGTCTTTCTAAAGGGAATTTTAAGTTTTCCATGTTTTATGCCACCACTGTAAATGCTGAACAGGTTCCCTGCCAGGTTTCCTGGCGCCCATGTCAGGCCACAGCACCAGAAGGGGCACCTGTGCTCCATGTGCCCATGCTGTGGATGTGGCTGCTCAGCAGCTGTCACCCTTGTGTGGTTGATGGGCTGTCCTGGGAAAAGGCAGTTGGAGCATGGTGCTGGTAACACCAAGGTTGCAGATTCAATCTCTCTGTAGGCCATTTATTTAAGAGTTGGACTCATTGATCCTTGTGGGTCCCTTCCAATTCTGAATATTCTGTGGCTCTATGTGAAGTTGCCATAGCAATGGGGTGGGGAGGTGTCTTCTGTCCACCTCTTTGCTGTCCAAGTAAATGCAGGTGCGGAGAGCTCTCATTCCTGTTAGGGCAAAGTGTAGGGTTTCCTTGGGATCTCCTAGAGGAGGATACACTGCTGGGTGAATAGTATCTGTTTCCAAAGGCCAGCTTTACTAAAGATACTTCAAGTATCAAGAAAATAGAGGTTTTTTACATGCTCATGGCATGAGGTTATTGGCCACCCACCCTACTGTTTCTCATCCCCAGGTGGGCATGCCTGTAACAAGGCCAGGTGATGTCTCCCAAAGGAGTTGCTTGAAACAGAACCTCAGACTCATCCTGCTGTGAGAAACAGTTCTTTGGGCAACTTAGCAAACCTTGAAAAAAACTGCTGCTTCTCATTTTATTTTATAGCTCTCCTAGCTTTCTTTTAAGACTCTCATAAAAATCTGAGAGACTTGGGAGAAATCATAGTATCATTTGGAAGTAGTCAACAAAATTACTCATTGTTGTATCCAATTCTCAACCTCCAACATGGCAAACCTTTTACTGCCTAGAAATGGGATGAGATTTTGAGAGCAGGAGCTGTGTATGTCTTCTATAAAATGTTCCTGGTTTTCACCATTATTCTGAAAATTTGTGGTTGCATGTGAAAGTATGAAAGGAACCGACACAGAAAAGGGTCTGCATCACTCAGGTTTTTGTGGTTATCAGGATGCTGGGGTTCCCCACTGTTGCTCCAGGCATGTTCTGTATCCCTAAAAAAAAATTATTATTCTAAAACATATCTTAAATATTCAATGCTGACACAGCTAGAGACACTAATTTACATTAACTCAGAGAGCACTGATAGTGGAGTTATGATAGAAGTTGTCCCTGGACTGGCAAGATGTCTACCTCACCTGTTTCCCAAATTCCTGCTGGATGTCAAATGAAGCAGTTGGTAATTTGCTGTGGCACATGGGACCATCAACTGTGGTGTCTGGAGCAGATGTTCATCCTGCTCAGCAGCTCCCTGAGAGGGTGAGGAAGGCACCCCTCAAACTGACCAGAGAGCTGAGTCCAAGCAGTCACCTCTGACTCACAAGCAGTACCCATTGATACTCATTTCAAGACAGTATAAAGTTAGTTTTAGTAATAAGAAAAAAATATGCTGCTCAAGCATATAAACAGGTAGAGAGGAAAATAACCTTATGGTAGAATTTAGTAAAAATTTAAGTATTTGTGGTTAGATTAGATTCTCTCCTAGTAAATCTAGATTCAAAAGTATTATATCATGCCTTGTCAGGGGGAAAGTCGATTTAAGAAAAGTTATGATGAGTTCCTGACAGTTGAAATTATCTTACTATTATCGAGCAGATAGCATGTTTTTCCTTTTGTCTCCTGTGTAAGTGGATGAGATGGATGTGCTTTGGTAGCTATTGATTGCACATTTACTTTGTGTATCTAAGGTCTCAATAGTGACCATCTGAAAGCAATAATTAAACATTATTTGAATGTGGTGTGTAATTTAAAGCTCTTCTGCCTTCTTTTCTACCCTTTTATGTCATCCTTGACAGTCTTCAGGATCAAAACACATTTGAAGAGGTTGAAGGGCAACACTGCCAAAAAGAGAAACCATAAAAATAATCCACTGGAATGTGTCTGTTGGAAACATGATCAGACCCTGAGATGAGCACAGTGGGTCAGAGTATGATGCTAATTACACCAGCGTCGTGGGTTTGATCCTTGTACAGGCTATTCACCTAACAGTTGGACTCACTGATCCTCGTGGGTTCCTTCCAACCCAGAATATTCTGTGATAATCTCTGTGAAGCTGTGAGAGTGCTCATTTATACACTCAGCAGTGCTTTAACTGTTGTAATAATAAATGCTTTTGATTTCTCATTAATACTTTGAAAAGTGGATTGAATTGCTTCCCCCATTGATTTACCGCTCCTTTTTATGATTATTATGAAATTTTAAAATCTAGATACTAATCCAGCAAAACACATAAAATATGATTAGTCTGTTTAGAATAACTGTATGTGGTTACATTTAAAGCACGTGGGAGCATCATTGCATTAGTGCCTAAAGAAAAAGGAACAAATAAGGCCAAAATGGAGAAACAGAAAATAATGTTACAACACTTATGTAAACATTATCTTTTGCTTCCTTGATTGTAAGCACGATTGATAAAGCAGTGACAAGTTTTAAAGTCTAATATGTTAAACGCCTTTAGTTTGTCCTTTTGTTCAGTTAATGCTTCTGTTTCCTAGCTTTTACTTTCCTGACATTGCGGTTCAAGGTAGATGAGCTTATGAGATTATTCTGTTTTTTCTAATGAAACCATTTTTTTCTATTCTAGAATGTTATTCTAGAATGAGAAATGTTAGTCAAATATTTTTAAAAACCTGACATTTCTTGAAACTGGGTTGATTTCCCAAAATTTCATATTAAAAGTTAGGAAAAATGTCATGCAGAAACTAGCCTTCTACCACCAAGCTCTTACTTGATCGAGTTAATTACCTTTCAAAATAACTCACATAAGGGAGTTTAATCCTCTGAAATATTTAGTGCAATATCTTTCACAAATAAGTTATTGAGATTCTCGTTCCTCCCATTTGCTTTCAGTGGCATTTCACATTTTTGATAGAAGCAGACAGTAGATTTTTCATTAGCACTGTGAGATATGATACCTTCTTTGGCTTTCAATTAGGTTTTCAAGAAGCAAGTATGTTTCCCAGGCTGCAAGATTTTAACTGAGGCAGATTTCAGCGGTGTTTTACTTATTATTAAGGCATATTTTAATAACTACAAATGAATGCCCATAAGCCCAGATATGAGTAAATATCTTGTCACCAAGATCCTTGAAGTTTCAATTACAGTCTTCCAGGTATCTGACTGCTTTTAGTCCCATATGATATTTAGCTTGACTCTTTTAAACAGACTAAATTTTACAGCACTATAAAGTCCCTCTTGGACAGTCAGGATATAGATGTAAATAGCTATGCATCCCTAATTTGTCTCCTTATCTGCTTTTATTTTATATGAACATTGAAGTTGTATAATTAAATTACTGCACTGTTTAAACATAAGAAGGCTCAAACAAAAACATGTTTTGTATGGAAGTTGCTATACAAAATAAAGCTGTCTTGTAGTTGCATCCAAAAATCAATGTGTCATCACATTAAAAGAGGTCTCCTCTACCATAATAGATTTTTTTTGTTTTGCAGGAAATGAAAGTGTCAGTTTATTCGTTGTTTCTGAAAAAATCTTTTTTTTTTCAGCACAGGAAACAAATGGTTCTGACTTCATTTGGTCTCTTTAGCTTATAACTGTATAACTATGGAAAGTAATCAATTACAAGACACGGCAATCTGGCCTTCAGTACTAAAAGTAAAATAACAGTTTTAGTCTCAGAGGTTACCCAAGTCCATCATTCCTTTCCTTTGAGGCATATGTTCATCCTGAATGTGAAACAGTGCACTGTATAAAAGCACAAGTTTTTAAAGACATAAATATTGTTCCCCAGCAGGTGGGTGTAAATCCCATTGTAATTGCACCTGGGCAGTAAAGTACATTTTGAAACAAAATGTTTGATGGTTCTTGGTAATTGTGCTGAAATCAACCTACCTAGGATTAAATTAACACTAATCTAATCTAGGATTAGATTAGAATAAGCATTCTGTGTGTACTTATAAATATGCACGTCCGTAGTCTTTCATGTTGGATTATCCTGTCTCTTCCCATTCAGCGTAATATCTCTTATGTTCAAGCTTCTTTCTTTTCTAGAACTGCCCAGCTCCTGCCCACACCATCACCTTATTTCTCAAGGCACTTAAACCAGGACTTAACTTTGTGTCCAAAGATTTTACCTTGGCATAGTTAAGTACAATACTGAAAAAGGCTGTATTCTTTTTGAATCATGGTCAGTTGTAAAAATGTGCTACCTTACCCTTCAAGCTCTCATGCTAGGATATTTGTAAAATAAACCAGTAAAGTCACAAAATACAGAATTTTATAGTGACAATTATTGTGCCTGCAGATTGTCTGTAAATTCCTTCTTTCTTCTGCTTGTTTTGTGGAGATCAGAGGAAAGTACAGTATTAACTTCCATAAACCTTCATCTCTCATTGCAACTTTATTTTTCTCCTTCTTACTGTATCTAATCACCTGAGCATTTTTACTAGCATGCTCCTGTTTCCATGGTATGCATTCCTGTTTCCACATGAGATGTGTCCCCGCTCTGTTACCTGTTGGAGAGGATCTGGAGCTCTCATATAAACACATCAATGATACAATTTCAGAAAAGTCAGGGGAATCAGGAATTTCTATCTGTGTTGACATCCTCTCATATAAATCATTAATTTATAGGAATATGATCCATTATATTAATTACAGTTTAATGGAACTTGGATTGAGTGCTCTAAAGTTAAGATCTCTTGTGGCTTACTGTAGGTTTTATGTGATAGTGGACAAATTGCTTTATGTCTCAGTATTTTGGTGTTCCATTTATCATAATGGGGTGATGATAGAGTTTGCTTTTTTTTTTTTTTTTCCAATTCTTGCTTTTACTCGTTTTCAGTGTGACAGGTTTCATAACAGAAGTTCTAGGAACAGATTTGGGCCCTGCTGCTACTACTGGTAATGGGAAATTTTGTTATGCCTTTTCCGTTAACAACCTGTGTGCTTTCAGGGAGGGTTTGACTAAATTGTTTAGCAAAGACAAGGATGCTTTCATGTAATTAGGAAGTTACAGATAACTCTTCTGTCCTTGGAGGCTCACAATTATTTTCAGTATCCTCAGTCCCTAGTTTGCATAGTTTCTTCAGTGTCTATGTTGCCATAAATGTCTGTAGTAATTGTTCAATGTGCAGTAACCTAAAGATGGCATGATGAATAGCAGAAAGAGGATTATCTACTACATTAATAGCACTTAGCTGGTGCTGTCGTTCAGTGGAGACACTTAAGTAGATGCCCAATAGGGCATTCTTACAAAATGAAAGAAAGCAAGTATTTTCTGGAAATTGATGATATCCCACTTAGTGACATCATTTGATAGAGAAGTCACTTTCAATTTTACTTCATAAGTCATTCTTACCCATGCAATATGGTCTGCAGAGGCTCTGGAGAGACTGTGGGATCAAAGAAGGAAATAACTCTTTTGAGTGTTGCTTTCTTGGTCATTTGTATAATTACAGGTGCTCCTTCCTCCCTTTCCACCACCCTCCCCTGCCCCGCCAAAGCAGTTAGAGGTGAAAACAGCTATTAAATTTAAATTATTTTCAAAGGGCATTAGGCAATGAAATGTTAATGCTACCTCAGTACATTTGGAAAATAAATAGGGAGTAATCAGCATGTTGCATTACAAACATTTCTGTGTCAGTATTGCACTATTTCTTTTACTTTTTTTTTTCCCCTGCAGAGACCATTAAAGAAATTCAAACCTGAATGTCTACAAATTGTACAGTCTCATTAGTTATCTACATTTATAAGTAAAAGCTAGTGTAACATGCAGCAATTTTGACATCATACCAGGAAAATCATACAAATCATCATTAAAAATGGTTGAAGTATGACCTTTATTTTACTCTAACCTGAGGAAGTCTTTCAGAAAGCTATTAAGCTTGACAGGAAAGTAGAAAGAACAACTCAGTAATTGATAGGATCTGTTTAATCCCATTTATCAATGATTTTGATTTTGCCAGGACGATTGTTAAGGTCTGCATTGTCGTGCAAGAAAAAGTTCCAACATACACAGTATATTATCCAGTCTTTACATGTGATCGCACATAAGAACAGACCTTTGGCTATGTTTGCCTTGCTCTCCACTTTATTATTTTATTGGAGAGTAGCTTGTTTTCATAGATAATTTTGTTTTGGGTTAAGAGAAGAGAAGTGGAAATGTTTTTCTCTGCACTCTGTGCACGCTGTAGTTTGGAAAATGGATTTGCTCCATTGGAAGGAACACCTTCAAGTAGAGGCAGGGCACCTCATGCCAGGGTTGCTGTAGTCAGGCACAGGGTGTTTGTAGTACAGGGGAAAACCCATGAAGGGGCCTGGCAGCAGCGTGCCAGAGCCAGCACACCCAAACTGCTGCTGCTGCCCATGCAGCATCTCCCTCTGTGAATCAATGAACCCTACTTGGCAGTTTACATGAGGATTTTGGTTTTGAAAATTCCAGTTAATGTCAGTTAAATTCTATGCTTCTTGACAAAAAATTTAATAATAGTGAGAGACCTGTTGTGAATGCACCAGTGTACAAGTGAAGCCACTTGACGGTCTGCACACTCAGACTTGCCCTTCTGTGAGGGATAGGACCTTTCACTATCTTCTTCCATAATCTCTACTCCTCAGACTCTTCTAAAGGCAGCAAAACTGGAGGGCCTCACTCTGGATATTCCCATATTGAAGCCCATCTTTCCATCTCTCTGTCATATTGGGGTTTCTGATCCTGTTTTCTCAGCCAGCTGGGAACAGCAGCCCCCTTGGTGGCTGGGATGGCCCAGTGCAGTGGCCTTGCACAGCTTGTGCTCCCTGGCAGAGATTTGGCACTGCTGGCCACCAGCTGTGCCCCCATAGTGGGAATCTCCACCGTGCAAGCTCTTGGTGTGTCACCCCTTTTTGTCTGCATGCCATTTGCCTTCTCCTAGGCACAGCCTTGATGACCAGCCTGGTCTCTGCCAGGCATCGCTGCAGCCTCAGCTCTGCCTATTCCTTCTGAAGCCTGTGCAGCTCATTCTAACACATTCACAAACTCATTCCTCCTGTGGCCCCACAGCATGTATACCTAAATCCTTTGGATAAACCGCTCCTATGATAATACTCCTGTAAACCACTGGAAAAGGCTACTGACAGCGAAGGTGGAGTAAAGGTATGACTGAGCATGAGCACGTTAAGCAAATAGAAGAGCATCCAGCGGTGACTGAGTGGTGCTCTCTGCTACTTCCAGGCAATTGAATTAACTAGCTAAATGGATTTGAGAGATTAATCCCTTGTCCTGCAGGCTCCATCCTTCCTGGCAAGCATCTTGAGACAAATGACAATCGCTTGCATCATAATACGCGGTTTCTTTGATGGAAAGCTCTGATCTGTGCCTGGTTTCTGTGGCTGAGCATGAGGCTGCATGGGATCTCACATGGGATCACCTGGGCTGTTTGCCTGCTTTCAGGGAGAATCAAGCACACCTCTCCTCATCCCCACATGGGTTTGTCTCAGCTGCTCCCATCGCTTCTTGTGACACCATTACACGCAATACCCGTAGATAACCTGCTGCCTGGCTGACTGGCCATGTGTTAGAAAGCTTTTCTCCACAACTGCATACTAAGTTGTCTTCTGCATGATCAACATGGAGAGCAATTAGTTATCATCCTCTTCTCATAACAAACTTCTGCATATTTTAAATATGTTATCATGTCTTCCCTTAGTCTTCACTCTTTCTAGACTAAACAATCTATTTCTTTCAACCTTCCATTCTTCTACATCTGTTATCAATTTTTAGTGGCTTTTACCTGGACTCCCTCCAACTGTCTCTACCCTTCAACAGCCCAGTAGGCAGAGCTGGATATAGTAATGCAGTCAGGGCCTTGCCTCTGCTGGTAGGGGAAAAATAATTACTCAATTTGCTTGCAGTATTACTCTGACTATGTATCAGGCTGCCGCCTTCTGCAAGTGGATTGCGTCCTGAGTTAGGGTTTGCTCATAGACCACTGTAACTCCCTTGCAGATCTTTCTATAGTAATTTGCCCTTCTCTTTGTGGATCTAATGCATTACTTTCAGAAGATTTATCCAAATTACTGCAATTATGGTGAGTTCTAATCCAATCTTGTAAACTGCTTGCAACCTCACTCAGTTTAATATATCATATCAGATGTTACAAATCTCCTTTATCACCAAAGTATGAGATGGTCAAATATACAAGGCATCAGAATTACAACTCACTTGTTCTGAGAAACCTCATGAAAGGCCTTTGTCTGATTAATACCATGAAGAAGTTATGTTGTAGGATGTAGTCAGACTTTTCTCTGCCTGTTTCTGTGCCAGCATATGATGACCTGAGGTCACCTGAGGTCAACCACCAAAGGCAGTGCTCAGGTGCTAAATTGATCTCTGCAGAGCAACAGGTGATGGCAGCAGTATTCTCACATGCAAAGTTTATTTTGAACTAGCAAAGTTGTTCAATGCTGCATTTCTTTTTCTAACACATTTTCAGGATTTTTCTTATGTTTCTCTGTCTTTCTTTTCCCTGCATGTTTGCATGATGAATTCCTTGCAGTTCTCCCAGCATGTGTACTTACCAATACCTCTTAAATTACTCCTTTGGGGCTCTAAGGTAGTTAATTATCTCCTGGTATAGCATACTGCTCACTTACTCTGCACTGAGTTAATTTGCTGCTGTGCTTTGGTGCTGCCCTTCTGTAAACTAGTTCTCTCTTTTGAACTCTTTCCCCCTCTGGATTGCCTTTGCCTGGGGCCATCCTTGATAAGTCTCTGGAGCTGACTGTGGCTGCATTCCCGGTGATTCTCTAGCACTGGTCTGCTCTTTCCTTCCTAGGAATCATGAAATCTCTCGTTTTATAATCACTTTGGTTTGATTTCCTTTGCATCACTAAATTCTAAAAAGTTCTACAAAACTGAAGTTAAAACTAGAACACCCTCCCACGTCTTTTGTGGCCTGCCAAATTACTTCTTCAGCAAATACTTGAGTATCTTTTTCTCCAGGAGAAATAAAAGAGACATTTAATACCAAACTTTGTCCATATCCTAATTTTGAAAGTCTTTTGAGTTTTTTGTATGCTCCCATGGAGGAGTTCTTTCATCCAGGAAGCCAACAGAAGACTGTTTCAAAGGTTGTCTTCACTCCTTGAAGTAGCTGGGGGAATATTTTTATGACCTACTAATCTAATCCTTTCTGCAAAGCAATTGCAGCTGAAAAACACAGCCTGACCTCAGTAGCTGAACATTGTTTTAAAACATATCCTGCAGCTTTTTAAAATATGTCTGGAAGATACTTCCTGAAGAAACTACAGTGGATTCTGTGCCTCATCAGTATAATGGCAACCACAAAGTGATGAGATAGAACCAGCTGTTATATCATATATATCTATATCTATCTATCTATATTTATCTCATACTACCCTCGGGACAGGTTGTCAACGTGCAGCATGATACATATAATCTCTCCTGAGCAGTGAACAGAGCAGAGCTGAGACTGGCAGGGACCTCTACAGCATTATATAAATGTAAAAAAGAGGTGAACAAGATAAATCTTGTATTGGTACAACACCCAATGAGAGCATTCGTCTCAGAGTGAGGACTTTATGGTTGAGCTGTCTCTTATGGGGAAGATTGAAACCCTACATCTGCAGCCCTTTTTTCCTTTAGGGAAAGATCTCTGTGGTTCAGCTATTTGATCATGTTCCTTATTTTCTTTGTTTAAAAAATACTCTGTAATAGTTATTTCAGACCTCTGTAAATGGATGACAAATAGCCACATTTTAGTTAAACCAGAACTTTCTTTAAAACTATTTCTTACCCTGCTTTTAGTGCTATTTCAATAGCTCTGTGGGTAACAGCAGCATTTTTCTTTCTTTGGAGGTTCCAAATACTAGAAATACTTTAGGGGAGTGATTTTGGATTCAGTTTGTATTCATACAGATAGGTAATATATCATGGATGTTATATAATGCCTGTAATTTAAGAGTCCACAATGAAAACAAAGCATTTATTATATTCTGAGGCATTTCCAGGGAGTGAATAACTATGATTAACTGAATAGGCCATTAGCTACCACTATTACTGCTCAAATGCAGCTGAAATAGCATTTATTTAGTGGTAAAAATATTTGGCAGCACTGCATTTGCAAAAAAAAAAAAACTAAAACTTTACATTTGTAAAGTCCTCTACATTCCTAGGAATCTTCCAAAGAAATGGTATTTAAAGGCACCAGACTCAATTTTCCTAGGCTGTAACTGTACACGAAACATCGTAAATATATAATTTATGTGAATATTGCATTTTAACCATCTTATACCAACATATGTAAGAATTCAATAATCAAAGGAGCTGTGGGCATGAAGTTTTCTATGAATTGATTAGGCCATCTCAATTATCTTCATTTTACTGTACATATTTACTTCTGGTCAAATGCATTTGTTCTCTACAGTACATACATTTTCCCATGTATTTGGATCACTGAAGAAATATGTTCTGCAATTAGAGAAAAAAATACATACTCGTTCATTTTATAATAGCTGAACTACTAACGAAATAATGATAGCAAGATTTTTCTGTTAGTGATTTGAGCCAAAGAACTCAACCTAACATATACTAAGTTACTTACCATATTTTACTTATGGGGCTTTTTTAAAACTGTCTTGGCATTGAAATAGATTGTTCTTTTTAGTATATCTTGAAAACCTTCTATTGCAATACCTTCTATTGCAATGCCTATTGAAAGCTTTGCTTACAGTAAAAGAATTTTCCTTTGTGATGAATTTTTGTTCATAACAAGAAACAGAATATTTCTTCAAGATAGCATTAAGGATCTTCAGATTATTTTTTAATTTAATATTCTTGGCAGTTGAATCTTGTCAGAGACCAACTATCCTCTGAAGTTTCTCTATCTTCTCTGTCTCAAACAACTTGCTAATGTATTTAATGATTTCTCTAATGTCAGATCTCTTCAGAAATGGTGGTGATAGTTACAGGAAGAAGATATTACAGTAATTTGCAAGAATATTTCTGGTTTAAATCCTTAGGTGAACAGGAATTATATGAATTTGGCTGTGTTGCTCTCTGGAGATCCTTGGCTTCCAGAGCAGGCTGCATTCCCCAGCTGACTGGATCTCATGGATAACTTTCTGTAGATTGGGTGGTCTGTGGTGGAGCCGAGGAGCAGACTCTAGCTCTAGTGATTGTCTTTTTTTAGAAAAAAATACTGTCTCTTCACATCTGAAGTTGATTTTTTTTTCCCTCATTTCTTGGAAAAAAATAGTGTCTATTGACAATAGTACATTTGAAAAAACTAAAAATTTTGAAGGGCCTAATATTGAATGCCTAATAACTCTGAAACTTCACAAAATTTTAGAAGAGGACATGTGCAAAAGAGATCATTTTAAAAGCAGAGATATCAAGAGAATGCAACTACCAGTGTTTAAAAACAGATCAGTGTTTGTCAGAGCTAATGGAGAAGAATAATGGTGATTGAGATGTTTCTTGATATGGAGAGTGCCTGGGTCTGTGGTTCAGAAAAGAAAGATGGGATCAATAGCTGGTAAAATAATAAGTTTTTGCCAATTGTGATAATTATTTATACAGTGCTACTTCCATTGTTTTTTGTTAAGAGGGACGATTACAAATTTTTTTTTAAGAGACAGATTTAAGCACACCAAAATGTCTAAAATGTAATATGAGAGAATGTAAAAAACCCAAAAACATCTGTTTAACAGTGCATCCAGCTAACCTCCCAGGATGGATTTAATCGTAAGTCATTGGGAGACCATAGCTGGCATCACAGCAGCCTGTAGTCTTCAACAGGAAGAGCCTTGGCAGTGCTCTGGAGCTCTGTCATCCCATAATGATTATCAGGGGCATTTTTTATATGTTGTGCAGTTTGATTGGAATAACTGAAATGAGTGAGCAGTAACACCAATGTAGATTGAATCAATGTTTTTAGAATTTGCAGAGAGGCAGCTGACTAGAAAATGGAGTTAATGATCTGAAACAAAATGACCTACAGGAAGATTATTTTCTGCTTATTTAATGCTGGACTGATCTACCATCAATACAGAGACATTTATAGAATAACAGAATATGGAAGTAAGAAGCATTCTGTTTACATAATTTATAAATTTTAATTAAGTTGCCAAAATATTTTTAGTGCCAGGCCCAACAAGACAGAATCAGACTGGAATTACTGACTTTCTGATCAATAGCAGCTGAGGTCACAGAGAAACCACAAGCAATGACAAATCATAACTTGGACCTAAAATAAGATTATTTAAGTCATTAATTAAAGCTAAGAATAAACTATTGCATTTAAATATAGACTGATATTTTCAAGCAATTTTTAGGATCTTTAAGAGAAGCTCCCTGTTGTAAGGTTCAGCTGTCCTGGCTATTCATGCATTTCTAATTCACCAGGGACATAATTCCTGCATTTCAGCAGCTGGAAACAGTATTTCCACTGCAAAGTGAGAACTGTGAAGGGCATGTGGAAAGCGGGCTAATGGTCTCCATTGCATGGCTAAGCCCAGGCAGAAGACACAACTGTTAGACAGCAGAAGGGACACAGGAAACACATTCATTCTGCAAACTGACAAAACCCTAGCAGGCAACTGCAGATGGGTGGGTACCTTTCATCCAAAGGAGATGCTACAAGATCAGGATAAAATTTAGTTGTACAAATATGAAGTCAAGCATTCAATGAAATAAGTACAGTTTCTACAATTACTTTTTGAAGACAGCGAAACAAGGGAGGAAAAAAAAGTGTGTTTCGTAGTTGTGAGATATTTATGAGCCATTGGTGCAGTTGTGTAAAAAAAAAAAAAAAGATGAAATGCTATCTTAGGACATATCAAGCAAGGTAACTCCAGCAGAGAAAGTGAAGTTATCAGTGTCTTTATCATAGAATCATAGAATCACTTAGGCTGGAAAAAGGCCTTTAAGTTCATCAAGTCCAACCATTAACCCAGCACTGCCAAGTCCACCCCTAAACCTTGTCCCTAAGGACCAGTTCTACGTGTCTTTTAAATACCTCCAGGGAGGAAGACTCAACCACTTCACTGGGAAGCCTGTTCCAGTGCTTGACAGCCCTTTTTATAATGAAAATTTTCTTAAGATCTAATCTAAACCTTCCCTGGTACAACTTGAGGCCATTTCCTTTTGTTCTGTCACTTGTTACTTGGGAGCAGAGACTCACCCCACCTGGCAACAACCTCCTTTCAATGAGTTGTTGAGAATGATGAGGCCCCCTCTGGGCCTCCTGATGAGGTCCCCTCTGGGCCTCCTTTTCTCCAGCCTAAACACTTCCATCTCCCTCAGCCACTCCTCACAGGGCTTATGCTCCAGACCCTTCACCAGCTCTTGCCATTCTCTGGACATGCTCCAGCACCTCAGTGTATTTCTCATAGTGAGGGACCCAAAACTGAATACAGGACTTGAGGTGTGGCCTCCCCAGCGGCAAGTACAGGGGGACAATCACTGCCCTGGTCCTGCTGGCCACACTATTTCTGACGTAGGCTGAGATGCCATTGGCCTTCTTGGCCACCCGGGCACAACTGGCTCATGTTCAGCTGCTGTTGACCAACACCCCCAGGTCCTTTTCCCCAGGGCCACTTTCCAGTCACTCTTCCCCAGCCTGTAGCTCTGCATGGGGTTGTTGTGACCCAAGTACAAGACATGACACTTGGCTTTGTTGAATCTCATACTAATGGCCTCAGCCCATCAATCCAGTCTCTCCAGATCCTTCTGCAGAGCCTTCCTGCCCTTCAGCAGATCAGTATTCCCACCAAGCCTGGTGCCATGGACAAACTGACTGAGGATGTGCTTGATCCCCTTCTCCAGAACATCAATAAAGGTGTTAGACAGGACTGGCTCCAACACTGAGCCCTGGGGAATCCCTCTTGTGACCAGCCACCAGCTGGATGAACTCCATTCACCACCACTCTGGGCCCAGCCATCCAGCCGGTTTTTAACCCAGTGGGCAGTGCAAGAACTCCTGCCCAAGCCAGGAACAGCCAGTTTCTCTAGGAGAATGCTGTGGGAAATGGTGTCAAAGTGCAGGTAGACAATATGCACAGACTTTCCCTCATCCACTAAGCAGGGCATCTTGTCATGGAAGGAGATCAAATTGGTCAAGCAAGACCTGCCTTTCACAAAGCCACAGTGGCTGGGCCTAATCCCTTGGTTGTCCTGTACATGCCGTATCACGGCACTCAAGATGACCTGGTCCATGACCTGCCCTGGGACCAAGGTCAGGCTGACAAGCCTCTAGGTCCCTGGATTCTCCTTTCGACCCTTCTTGTAGATGGGCATCACATTTGCCAACTTCCAGCCATCTGAGACCTCACTGGTAAACCAGGACCGGGGATAAATGATGGAAAGTGGCTTGATGAGCACTTCTGCCAGCTCTTTCAGTATCCTTGAATGGATGCCATCCAGCCATAGACTTGGGTCTGTGTAAGTGGTATAGCAGATCACTAACAGTTTCCCCTTGAATTACAGAGGCTTCATTCTGCTCCCTAGCCCTGTCTTGCAGCTCAGGACTCTGGGTTCCCTAAGAACCATTGGTCTTTCTATTAAAGACTGAGGCAAAGAAGACATTAAGAACCTCAGCCTTTTCCTCATACTTTGTTGCTATGCTTCACCCCACATCTGGTAAAAGATGGAGTTTCTCCTTAAGACACATTATTTATTGTCTTTTATAGCTCTAGCCAGATTAAGTTCTAGTTGGGTTTGGGCCCTTCTAACTTTTTCCCTGCATAATCTCACAAGATCCCTGTAGTGATTTGGAGTTCTCTGCCACTTCTTCTAAGAGTTATAAACTTTTCTTTTTCTCCTGAATTCCAGCCAAAGCTCTCTGTTCAGCCAAGTCGATCTTCTTCCCCGACAGTTCATCTTCTGACATGTGGGGATGGCCTGCTCCTGCACCTTTAAGATTTCTTTCTTGCAGAATGTCCAGCTTTCCTGAATTCCTTTGCCCTTCATGACTGCCTTCCAAGGGACTCTGTCAACCAGTCTCCTAAACAGAACTTTGTAGGACAAAGTCTGATCACTCATGTTCCAGTAAGATTAAATCAAAATGGAAGACACTCACAGGCAAGCTAGGGAAAGAACAGGAAAGCCAAGAGGCATGAGGATGCTAACAGATGTTGACAACCTAAAAATCTTGGGAAAGAGACTGTGAACGCAATCTCTCTAACCACCTCAAAGTAGTGCACCCCCCCAAAAAAGAGAAAATATCCTTATTGTAAACACAGACCTCAGGGTTATAAATTGGTCATGAAAATGTAGCCTTCAAATTAGGAAAAAAATATTCTAGTCATCAGAGCAATGAACTTCTGGAACAGTAAGAAGAATGATGTTAAAAAGTAAACAAATAAAAAAAAAATAGGATAGAGCTTGGCCAGTTAATGGAGTTAATGGAAAGGAATAGGAGAGGCCTGCATGCAACCTTTCTGTCTCCTGTTCCCCTATTCTGTACCTCTCCTATTCCACATAGTAAAGGGCTATGGACTGTTTTGCATGCTCCAAAGTTTGCTGTCAGGAGCCAGATGCTCCTAGGTATTCAGTAAAAAATGAAGAGACTTCGGTTATGAAAGAGAAGAAAAATCCTGGGGGGTTGGGTTGTCTCAGGAGTGCCACAAGCCATCAGTGTGTTACAGCCCTGACAAACACCCAGAGGTGTAAGAGCTTCAAGTCCATTTCAAGACAGGGGTACTGATTTGGATTTCAGCTCACTTCCTCCATGCTGCTTGAAGCCCAACCAGGAGTTTTTACTTTGAGACAGTACAGGGAGCTGCTGTGTCCTGCTGGCAAAAATTTGTTAGCCAATTCCAGCTGATATTCAGTGATTGTGCAATGGCTTTTTATTTGCTTTGTCCTAGTATGCCCATGTATAGGAGTGCACCAGCCCCACAACTGGGAGGCAGCGACAGCCAACCTACCTCTTGGGTGAGCGTGGTGCTGGTGCCGAGCGCTCTCTTCCTGCTGGCTCGCAGCCCAGCAAAACAGCACTTTGGGACAAATTCCATTCTCTGGAACCCTGGCAGCAAACAGCTCCCTGAATCAGTCACAACCACCTGTAGGCTGACCCAGTTCCTGCAAGCTGAAGGGGTCCAGGTTATTTTTAAGGCTTCTCCTGCAGGACTGATGCAGCATGGCAGCAGTCGCACTGTCGGCTCCCAGCTCTCCCATGGAACATGTGGCTGTGGTGGGGATGCTCTCACCACTCCTGCCAGCTTTCGGCACCACCCCACCCTGAGCTTGTCCTTACAGCTTCACAGCTTCAGTGCATACCAAAACGGTTCTCTTGAACTGCCCCTGCTGTGTTTATGGATGTGCCTTTGCCTTGAAGCAAACCAGAAGCATTCCCGCAGTCGAGCTCAGCTGAGGAGAGATTAAGGCTGTTCTTCATTAACACCTTGAAGTGTTGTTTGCAGTTTCCAGCTCGCACTGTCTGCCATTCCGTAGCCACACCAATGAGCACTGTTTGGCTTGAATGTAGATGAAATGTTCTAGCAAGTATGTCAAGAGTTGGCTCATGATCAAGTTTCAGTCACATAAGTGTGTAGACATACCCTCAAACAAACTTAAATCTTTCTCTCCATCATGGCAAGGCAGAGCAGGATAACTGCATCAGCCAGCAAAGCTGGAAGACAGTATATTTGGATGTTTCTTGTCATACAAATGCCAAATACTCAAAAATTGTGCCTTCCAAGATTATGAGACTGGCTTTAAAATAGTGTAATCTTAAAATTAAGGCTCTAGAAATCCCTTTTATCTTCTGCTTTTCTCAGATTCTTCTGAGCCTATCAGCACCTAAAAATCACATTTTCCACCTTTTCTTTGCATCTATGAGCGTACAAAAATGAACTAAAATATGAAAATGTCTATTCATACATGAACAACTCTTTTCAGAAGGAGGAGCTTTACAGAAAAACATCACATCGTGGAGCTCACGAGACACTCTCTGGAGCAGATAACACTGGATTTGATAAAGCCGGGGACTGAAGTGGCCAAAGTTCACACAGCTGCAAGAATGATATAGTTCAGATTACAGAATTCCTGCTGACAGAAGATATATAGAGAGTGAAAAACACCAGGTATAGATTACCTGAAAGGAAGGGAAGAAAGTAAAAAGGTCAGAGGGGGCTACAGTTGTTGTCTTGGCAATGCAGTACAAGCGTTTTCAGTCACACACCAGGGAAACTGCTTCAAGGCTGTGAAATTCTTCCTTCAGCCCAGAACTCACTCACTCCCATAAAAAGTTACTTGATCTCAGCCTGTATTTTGGAGGACTGGCAACTGGATTATTGTTTGGTACCCTAATCAGGTTTTATCTACAGAATGCTGTGTGCCACTGGAGTGTTCATTTCTAACTGATACTACATACAGCACCATATTCAGTGCAGAAAAGCTTTGAAAGTTCTTCATATTTTTAAATTGTGTTACATAGGATTTTTTTCTAATGGTTTTGAATTGTTTTAAATGATACACTGCTTGTGTTTAAAGTATACACTACTTTTTAAAATGCTTTCATGTGCTTGTTAAGCTAGCGGATTCTTTTAATTTAAAAATACACTTCTAAATAAATTCTCTAAAAGTTTAGAGACTTCGTTATCCGTTGTAATTAACTATAGTTTAAATTAAGCACATTGTAACTTCCCTTTAGTCTTATATCCCCAATAACTTCATGATATCAAGACTCAGATATATTCTAATACTTAATATTTGCCTTTTAATTTGTTTTAAAAATTAAGTATAAGCATCTTTTGTATACAGATACAGAAATAAAATAGCAGTTCAGATATTGAATATCACTGCAATTTTTTCCCCCAAGGCCCCTTAGGCTGAGTCATAGAAAACACCCTCATAATTTTCAAATTTCCTACTGCCTCTTCATGTATGACAGCACAGTATATATTAGCATCACATGATGTTCCAAGTGTAATTATCTTGATAGAGGCTCCTCTAACATCAGGGACAAGGGCTTCATAATGTAATTCAAGTATTGCAATGATCAGCATTCCCGTAGTGTAAAGCTTAAGACATCTGACCTCAAGGAACAAACAGATTGAGGTATTTCATTATCAGTAATCTAGTCTCTACCCATAAACTTTCACTGAAATTTAAAGTCAGTTAAATTATGTAGGTTTTATGCTGCTTGCTAAAATGAGGACGTTTTGCACTTTCTATTAATCTCTATTTGATAACTGCAGTCTTAATTACACTGAGTGTTACTAATTTTCCCCATCAGCCAACACACTAACATTGCACTATTTAAATACAGATTCCTGTTTCTCCTTTTGGAAAAAAGGTGTGGGAATCATCTCACTTTACTCTTGCAGCACATTTACACTGCAAAGCTGACTGTTCTGTCTCTAGTATAGAGAGCTGTACAGTGGGGGTGGGACACCCACACACCTCTCATGGCTGCTCCTGCCACTTGTGTTAGGCACTTAAACAAGCATGGCACAAATTCTCCTGCCATCACTGACTGGCATATATCTCTGGTTGGATACTGACTTTTATCATGGGTTTGTTTGCCATGGGTTGCAAAGAGAACGATGATGATCTTTTAAGACAGGAGTCACCGTGACACATCTTTCCATGTCAACAAGGTACGAGCTCTTCTGGTCCTGAGCAAGCTGCTGCCTGGACTTTCAGTTATGCTTCTGATTGAACAGTTTGTCCCTCTTTCCCTGTCACTGTTAGCAAAATCTTGACTCTCAGAAATCCTAGCCCTTTTGACAAAAAGACAAAAGTAATTTTGGTATCTGTATGTCTAAAATTCTTGATAAAATCTCTTAAATCTCTATAATTTATAATCCCTATAGTTGTTCTCACTAAAGGGCAGACATCTGCTTTGTCTCAGCTTTTGATTTGCTGTAGCAAGCAGATTTTTTGCGGGAGTCCTTCTCTGCCTTGGCGGTCAGACAGCAGGCTGTACATCATGAGCAGTCCTGGGTCAGGCTGCCTCACCCATCCTTTATCCGATTTCCTTCTTTTCCAGTGGAGAAAGCTGGGAGTATTTGTGTGTACTCTTTATGCGGCTGTCTCTCTGTCACCATGTATATTTCAGAGGAAGTCAGTCTCACTTTTCTTTCACTGGAAATCCAATGGGATATATCCCTAAATATCAAATCAAATTTTGCGTTAATTGAAGGTGGGCTTTGTGTTGTATTTCAACTTCTGCTGGCCTCCAATTCTTCCAGTTCAGAAGGAACTGCGGACTCTGTTTCCACCTTGGAAACCAAGTTATTTCACTTTTCTGAGTAACACAGATGGCACAAACAAAATGTGTCATAGAGTGAAAAGTAGAAAAGGTCTGCTAATAACCCAGATTAGGTTAAGAAGAGTGATCTATGCTTCCTGTATTTGTGGAATTGCCTTGTATCTCCATAAAGATTAATGTGAATGGTAACCTTTCCTTTGCAAAGCTCAATATGACCATTCCTGTTGGTCTTAGCAGTCTTGTTCAGTATGTTTCTGATCAAGATATCTTTCACAAGATAAACAGTAAACAGTAATTTTGCAGCCTGGAGTTCTGTGAAGTTGTGCTACTGATTTGTTTCTAAACTGTAGTGGTATGTGTTTGTTGTTTTCTCAGTGGAGCATTTCATTGAGCAAGATTCAATTTTAAAAGGCTGTGAAAGGCTTCCATTAAGTCTAAATTGGACAATATTTCAGTAAAGCACATACTTCATAAAAGTAGCCATCTAGATGTGAAACCAATTGTTATCAAGACTCTGTTATCACTTGAAATCTTTTCTCCATAATGGTTCTATTTTCAAAGTCTATACAATTCTTCTTAAAATATATTTGTTAGTATTATTAGCTTTATTTGAACAAGGCTGTTATTATTCTTATGTGTGCTAGGGAAACTGGGCTAGAATAAATTATCATTACGTGAGTGCATAAATTATTTTGAAACCATATACAAACAGAAGTTCTCAATGATACACCATTAAGTAAAGTTCTTCAAGTGTTTTTCCCTTGTTCCGGTAATATTCAGTATTCTCACTGACAGCTTGGATGAAAGATTAGAACATACACTTAATAAATTCATAGAGCAGAACAAGTGTGTTAGAAGCAAGGCTGCAGAAAACGACAAAGTAAAGATAAAGTAGTGGAGCAGCCTAGAAACTATGGGGTTTCCAGGAGTTAAATTAGAGCAAATGCAGAACTGTACATAGAGCTCAACACAATCAGCTGCAGATGAGAAACAACTGGCCAAGCAGCAGTTCTGTAGAAGAGACCTGGTCCCAGGCTGAACATGTGCTGTTGATGTGCTACTTCAAAGGCCAGGCTCTAGAAAGGGGAGTGACAAAGCATCAAATGTAATTATTTTGCTTTGGTCAGCTCTGATAAGGCCTCAGTGGAAGAGCTTCACCCATTTGCAGGATCTGCAGCTCAGCTAGGATCCGAGAAGCGATCAGTCTGGGCTCAAAGTTCTGAAGCACATGGGCCTTCAAGGAAAGATTGAAGAGTTGTTTAGTGTAGAGCAGAGAAAAGGAAGTCATCAGAGACACCTTCTTGTAGCAGTGGGTGACTTTGAAGAGTAAGGGATTCAGCTGCCACGTGTGCTGTTGGTAGAGGAAAGCAGTAATAGGTTAGATCTCAACAAGGATGGTTTACTATAAACGTCAGGAAAAAATGTAAGCATCAAGGAAAAGTGGAGCCCTGGAACAGGTGGAGTAAGGGGGAATTAATGAAATCTTCAACCTTGCAGATGTTTAAAAATAGGTTAGACACACATCAGCAAGTATTACATTGGTCAGGGGTGGCAAAGCGATCTCTCAAATCACCTGCTACCTCTGTTCCTTTAGTGATTTATATTTATGTGATAATTATAAGAAAAATAATTATACATAAAATAAGCAATTTGTATAGCTCCAGAAAATTTCAGGGTATGTAGCCAAAAACCTAGCATTGGTTCTGGAATTTATTGCATGACTTTTGTATTTACATTAGATTGAAGAATTGCAGTTCTTATCATTTTGCCCATGCCAGTACTGATTGAAAATTACTAGGGGCTGGTGGTCTTTGTGAATGGTGAAATAAATACGTGAACGTAGTCAAATGTCTGTGGTAGGATATAATGCATTCATACTCATAAGAATTTTGGTTTTTAACCTACTCACAGTCCATAGAAAAAGATGGACTTCTTGAGATTACCTAGGGAGTAGGGGAATCACCCTCCAGAGGTACCTTTACTTCTCCTTCTAAATATTCTGCAGCAAATATATACTGGAGGTGTATACTTGGTCTTTCCTATCTTAGTCTGTCATACTAAGAGTTTGATTTTCTCTGGACTTCACAGAGGACTATCTGAAAAAACAATAATTGGCAGGAAATCAGAATAGATGAGGTAGAGATCTGTTTTGACTCTTGGTTCTGTGAAGTCCATTCAATGAGTCATTTATGAAGGTTTAATAGTTGTTATCAATACATAATGAAGATGATCGATATGTGTTAGAGATAGTTCTACAGCAAACTCATATAGGCCACTTATTAACCTGTTGGATTCTTGCTCATTGTTTGTTAATCCTCTAGATTGTTTACTCTGTGTCTTGTATACAGTGTGTGTGAGAGACAATACAGCACTTTAATCCAGAAAATCTGCTATACAAAATTAATTTTTACAGGGATAACATTTTATTGACGTTTTTAAAGTAGTAAGTTACTGGACACTTATTTTTAAATAATGGTGTGTTTAATCCTGGGTAATGTTTTAGGAACCATACAGTATAAGGCCTTTCTCCCTCGTAAGCATTGTGTGGCTAACAGAGAGTATAAAATTTATCCTAAATCTTTTCTTAATGAAACATTTGCTATTGCATGACTAAAAAAAGTCTAATTTATAGGGCTTTTTAAAAATTGGAATTAAACTCCAGCAACCAGTGATGACTAGTTATTGTTCCTTTTGTCAACAGGCAAGATGAAGGAAGTTCTGGCAGCTTACCATGTCCCGGGCTCTGCAGAGCTAAGTGAGAAGTGCACCCATGTTCTAGCACGCATCACATCACATCGATCTTGGGTCTGGAGTGCCAGAAGGATCCCAGCGCTGCGCTCTGAGACGGCTCTGAGCACCTCAGTACCCCGTTTTTGACAGAACCCAGGGATGGCAAAATTACACACACCAGTATTACCTGTCTGCGGCAGGTTTAATTTTATAAATTAAGACAATAAACTCTATGAGTTTCTAGACCATATTTGTGCTGTTGAGGATGATCTGCTCAGATGAACAGTTTTGCATCCATTGAAGAGACAGGTTCTTCTGCTGGACCAGAAGATGTCAGTGGACTGTATATTGTAACTAATACCATTTGTAGAATCTCCTAGTGTGAATAATTGAAGAACAGGTTGCAAGAAAATCCTGTAGGGAGTAAGACATGCTTTGTTTTGGTCTACATATTTTTTAAAAAGTTTTGTTTTTTTAAAGATAACCACTTTTACATTACACTATGTGTGCAGTCTATGTGCAACTCTTCACTGTGGCTATCTGTATTCCAGAGATGATGGATTCCTTGTAAGACACCTCAACCTTTTAAAATTTGTGATGAATCCTTAAATTATAAGAATATAATGAAAAACTAGAAGGGAAAACTTCTAGGGCTTTTATTTGACTAGATGTCTCCAATTACTTCCTGTTAGTGTCCTAAAAGGAGAAGGAAAAGGCAGGAAGTAGAAATTAAATACAAAAAACCCCACATTGCATTTCTTTTTTTATCATATGCACCTATCTAAATGTGTATTTGATCTAGTATCCAAGGAGGGAGAAACAGCTCAGAGTTAGCTGAGGCATCACATGAAAGGTCTGTGGTTTTGGGCAGTATTTGCTGATTTTGTCTCTTGAATAGCTATAGAAAAGAAGGAATATGTATATGCCCCACCATATGTGAAAAGGACATACTTGCCATTCCTTTATTTATTTTTGATCTTTCAAAAATTAAAGTGTCAGTTATTTGGAATGCAGTAGTCTGTGGTCTCTTTACACTTGTTTAGTGAGATCCTTTCAGCGAAATCATTCCCATTACAGTGTAACTGCATGGTGACCACAGCTTTGGGCCTGTATAATAAAGATCTAAATTCAAAATTTTTTTTCTCATAATTTTCTCTATTTTTATGTTGTATCTGCAAGTCTTTAATTGGAGTCCTGCTCATTGCTGATCACTGGTTAGAAGATTCGACAAAAAATGCTAGAGAGGAAGGTATTTGTATGGTTGAACCTTGTTCTCCTTTGTGTTATTATTTACAACAGATTAGGGGGCAGATATAAAATGTTAGCAAATCAAAAGAGATGCCTAAATTCACTTTGCATGAGCTTGTGGGACAATAAGGAGATCAGGCTCTTTGCATCCCAGATTTAAGGCCATGTTCAAATATTTGGCATTTGGTCTCTATTAATTAGTAATCCTGGAAAGGTATTGGAGGAAAAAGCTGCAGAAAAGTTGGGTCTAAGCTGGCTTTGATTTGCTGTGTGTGATATATTGTGCTGAACATGCCACTATGCTGTACAGCAGAGTTCAAAAGCCAATCAGATTCATTTTACTTCCTCCTTCTTATTTCCTTCTCCAAAGGAAGAGGAAATTTTAAATTATAAACATGTTCTTCTTGTAATAATTAAGTTTGTGTGAGCAAAAACTGTACATTGCATTTCAAAAATTAATGTGGTCCTGACGAGGCTGCCTTAGCCATGCTGCATTATAGCAGGGGTTTGTCCCACTATGGTTAGCTCATAGCAAATATCTGAACAGAACACCTCTGACCTTCGAAACCTTTTAGTTGGGCATCTATTATCCTGCATCTTACCTAGTTGCATATGGATGGCAGAGAGCTCGCTGCTATGACATCCGTACCAGTGCATTTAGACACAAATAGAGGCAGACAGCAGCGTCTCAGCGCAGTTTCCTGATCACTTTCATCTAACCTGAGGCTGAGCTCCTGCTCACCTTCTGGCCTCCTCACACCTTCCCACAACTTCCCTCAAGAGCTGCACACCTAAGGCTTCCTGGTCTGACTGAAAACATCCTTGTATAAGAGTTTCGCTCATGTGCCAGCTCTGACACCAGGGAGAGGGTGAGAAGGAAAACCTTTTTATCAGCAGTTCAGTTTTAGGTTGGCTGACACTATAATAGAGGACCCATGTTCTCAGGTGCCTCTGTGATTTAACTAAACTTTTTACTTAAACTTTCCGTTTCAGTACATTGCTTCCTTATGGCTGAGGTGTTCCTTGATTCAGTAACACCACAAAGAAAATAAAGCACTGGAAATTACCTAAATCCTTAGAAAGTAATACTAATGGCGTCTTTAAAACTACTTGAGCAGTGGCAGTATTTGAAGTACCAGAAAAATACAATGCCACAAAAGGAATACGTTCTTGCCATTCAAATTACTCTGAATATCAAAACTTTTTCAGAAAGAAGCGAAAGCTGTGGGCTATAACAGTACCAGGGCAGCACAAGCCTGCTGTGTTAGCAGACCCTTAGCTGTTAATGAGATTTATTCTCATTATGTGGACAGCTGGACCCACCAGAACTGTACGTGCTTGAGCTTGACCTGGCACCATTTGAATATGAATTACAAGAATGAATTGCCCCAAGAGCAGGGCCTTATTTTGGAGAAATGGCTTTTTGTCTGTGCCAGAGGCTGCTGAAGTTTGACCATCCTGTTGGGTGAACTTTTCTGACAAGATGTGTGACTGTTGCCCATCTGTTGAAGGAGTGATTAAAAAACAAAACACAACAAAACAGGCAAACCTCTTGGCACTCCAGTAAGGGCAAAGGTTGAAGCTTTTTGTTCTTTGGATGAATCCCCCTTTGAGATGCCTCTCCGCACTTTCCCTTGGCATCTGGACAAGCCCTTCTTTGTGAAGGGACATGAATATGGAGAGAGCTGCAGTGCACCCATCTCTACAGTCTGCTTCAAAGGAAAGTTTCAAAAGTCATTATTTTCAAGCAACTTTAAACATCTGAATGGGCGCATTGCTGGCTTTACAAACAGTACTAGCTGACTTTGATGACTTGGAGCAATTCAGTATTTGCTCAGTTAGAACAAATACTAAATGTGGTCAGTGCAGCTTAGCAGGCAAGAGTGTTGGTTTTGCTGACTGAATGTAATGTGTGAATATGGACTTCACATTCAAATAAGGTGGTCTTAAGTAATTTCCTTAGCAGACAATAATCCATTCCAAGAATAAGAACATCTGTTCAGGGCCCAGACCTGAAATAAATTGTAGGTTTAGAGACAGGTCTTTTGTCCAGCATTGTTTGGGCACTAGACATGTAAGAAACAGTTGACTCTCCAGGTCACAGCTGGGATTTTGCTGACAAAGTATGAGCATGTCTCTGCTACAGCTGAGCACCCCAAATCTTACCTGTGACTGCAGTTCTGTTCCTGCTGCCAGTCTGCACTGCTGTGATAGCACAGGCTTTTACAAACATCGGCTTGCTTTAGATTGCTAACAGTTACATTCCCTTGGGTTTGAGCTATGTGTGTTTGTGTATGCTTCATCCTATACATACATAGGAAACCACACCAGTAGTCATCAAATGGTTATATTTGTTGGCTATTACTCAAAAAAGCCCAAGTTTTTTAGAAACTATGATCATATTTCATAAGCAATTTATGTGCCTTACTTTTTAAATTCTCTGCTGCAACCTTCATCTAGGAATCTAGGTTTAGTTTGGATAGAAGGAGAAAGTTCTTTACTGTGAGGGAGGTGAGGCACTGGAACAGGTTGCCCAGAGAGGTTGTGAGTGTCCCATCCCTGGAAGTGTTCAAGGCCAGGTTGGATGGAGGTCTGAGCAACCTGGTCCGGTGAAGTGTCCTTGCCCATGATAGGGGATCAGAATTAGATGATCTTTAAGATCCCTTTCAACCCAGGCCACTAAGATTCTGTGAAATCTTGTCAAATATTAACCAAGGGAGTCTCACAGAAGTTTGCAGGCAGCATATCATTTATTCTAATGTGTAAGTAGATAAACCAAGTCATCAGAGAGCTAAGTAACTTCATGGATATTTCACAAGAAGTTGCTTCACTGCAATCAACAATAAGCAAAACTAATGATCGTATAAGGAAGCCAACATCTTAACAAGTTATCACATGATTTTTGTCACTCCCTGTTGTTCTTGCCTTCTGTGAGAAGAGAGCTCCTTGTCAGCAGCTTCACTTCACCTCAGCTGCTCTGAGAGTTCTGCACCCATCCCCTCTACATCTTGCAAGAAACAATTCTGTTGTATTACTCTGTATGATAACCTCAACTGCCCTCCAGGAATCGCTGTGAAGGGCCAGACCTTATCACTGTTTCATTAAACTTCATGTCAGAGCTGGAAGTTCCCCTTTACACCAAGGCTCCCTATTGCCAGCACAAAGCTTTTAAATATTTTCTACCTTTGTGTTACTACCACTAGAAATAAACAGAAAGAGGTTTTATCAACTTCAAAAGAAAAACCTGAGTGAAAAAAGTTGCCATCTTCCAAGTCAGAAGGAAACTGGTCAAACAGTTCAATGAAATGTTCCTGAATGTAGAAGCAGGACACAGTGGTTGCAGAGAGCTGTGGGAACTGTGCCCTGCCTGACCTGCCTGCAGGGACCTGCTGCCAGAGCTACTGTGAGGCAGAAGGCGCTGTCCTCCCATGGCCCCACAAAGCACATTTCATGGCAGATGAGCTTTGGCAGGAGAGGGAAAGCTTTTCCTAGCTCATCGTTACTCCTGGGGACAGCACAGCCGTCACAGTGATAGCAGGCACTGAATGGGAACTGGACTGAAGCTGTCTGTATTGGCAATATGCTGCATTATCAAAGCAATAATTAATTATTGTACCGAGTTCCCAGGGCGTGTAGTGGATTCACTATCAGTGGGAATACTTAAGTCAAGCTTTGTGACCATTCAAAGGGTGGTGAATCCTGGTGCAGGCAGAAGGGATGTGCTTGATGTGGGGACTTGTTGCTGACGTGCTCTGTGGAGGATCAGGAGGACCTCAAAGCTGGTGATCAGAATGACCTCAAGCTCTCTGTTATCAAATCCCAGTCTCCTTTCACAGCCACCACTCTCTTTTGACACCAGTATTCACTTTGCCTTCAAACTGGAGAGTCTGTGCTCTGTCTCCATGGGGAGCTGGCAGTGCAGGTCTCTAACCATCAGCAGGTGTCAGAAAAATAGCAATTTCAGTTATACCTTGTAAAAGTCAGCCGAATAATGACATTTTTGTTAAAATCCCAACTGTGTAAGTTCAGACTGAATGACAACAAAAAAATCCTTACTCTTACTTAGGCTCAAAGTGTTCTATTAAATCCATTTTGAAATGGAAAATTAGTAAATAGATATTCAAAATTGCTGAAACCTATTGCCTCCAGTAAAATTCTGGAAGCTAGCCAAAACCAGGAGAGTGTTTACTTGTTTGTGTACAAGAAGTTTTGTTTTGAAAAATGGCCAAAATTAGATGTGATATCCTGATCAGATTCGTACCACAGAAGTGCTATAAAACATGTTTGTTAGTCTTGCTTTTGCTGTGACACCTAAGTGTCCTGTACAATACAGATTTGGTTGGTTTCAGGAATTCTTTCCCCGGAGCCTTATGTATAGCAGATTTTGTCAGCGGGATTTCCTATCAAAAGCCTTCACAAGGCCTAGTTTCTGCTGTTTGGTTTATTTTGGTTTTGTTTCTATTGTTTGTCAACAAAAGAGCTGCAAAATAAACGTCAGAATGTAAAAGTGAGTCCAGGTAAGTGAAGGCAGAGAGCCACGTGCTTTCCAGCTGGGAGACCCTGTCTGATGTCACACACACCTTCCCACTCCCCAGCAGTGGGTATGTTAAGCAACTCATAAGTGCTGTTCTGAAGTTTGACTGTCAAAAGCCCTGCTTGGTTCTCCACAGCTGATGTGAGGTGTAAATACCTTGGCTTTCTTTAGCTTGGGTAAGAACTGAAGCACTAGGTGACTTGGAGAATAAGCTTTCTGAAGAAGTCAAGCCACAGTTTGGCAGAGATGGGACCTGTCATGTTTATTTCCTGAAATCACCCCTTTCCGCAGCAGGGGAAGCAGGAACGGCCTCTAGTGTAAGTAAACCCATCCCCGCAGAGTTTGAACAATTACTGTCATCTCTATCTGGAAGACACTCAAAGGAACCTTTGTTGTTGTGGTGGATTTTTTATTCTTTTTTGGAGTGCATATTGTGTAAATCAGCCAGTTCTTTTTCCGTGGGCATTCTCACAGCCTCTCTGCATTTATCACAGTGATACAGTAAGAGAAAGGCTTGTTAGCGTAGCTTTGGAATTGTCATCATCTCTTCACTTACCAACGCAGCTTAACTTCACATAACTGATTTCGAGTGCTGTTACAATAAGAAGAGCATGACATTTACTTAGCTGTTAATGTAATGTCCAGAGAGAAGGTTATTCATTCGTATTCCAGCTCCACTTCTCAGGCAGTTTTACAGTCAAGTTCTGCAGGGAATACCAGAGCAGTGATTCATCATCAAGGGCAGCCCATCCTCCCATCTCCAGGCCAGAACACTGGATTTCCCAAATGTGAAAGTTTATAAAATATAGTCAGTAATGAAGCTCCATTTTCTGTGCTGTCAGTGTTCTGTGTTTGTTTTTAAGGATTTCCAGCCCAGAGATGGCGATTTTTTTTCCCTCTTTATTCATAGGCATAAATTCAGGAGCTCCAGAAGCACTAAACAACATCTATTAGGTGATAAGTCAAAGCAGTCTTGGAAAGCATTGTGTGCCATGGCAGGGACAATCAATAGGAGAACCTGTACATAGCAAATTAGTTCTGTAATGAATTACATTCCAGGCCCTGGGCCCTTCTTGTGCGTAATCACTGTGTTATCTCCTCCTGTAATAGTACAGGGTATGTGTCTGCACTGATTTGTAGGATATATGTGTGCTAAGAATTACACACTGAATTCCTGTAGTTCAATTGCTTCTTGGAGTTCGTGGCAAACCTTGGACAAACTGCAGTGGGACAATGGCTCAGGTGGATAAATATATATCAGTGCACAGCAGAGACACAAACTGCTATGCAGAAAATCACGGATATTTGCCACATATGGAAACTCTCATCTCATCATGATGACATTCCTGTGTAACTGAACTTGCTGTGAGCCAGTGTAAACAGAGAAATTCGAGGGAGAAAACAGTGTCCTGGATGATGAAGATATCCATGTCCTGTGAGTGTGTATGGTCACACAGCAGATTCTTTCCCCAGTTAAGTTAATGGGAATCAATTAGTCCTAAATATGCAAGGCTATCAACAACTGAACCCAAAAGACACAAGAAGCAAACACAGAGATACAGAGTGGCACAATTCATTTTTCTGCAATAATTATATTTCTAATCTTTCTGTATCCCAAAAGGAGAATTCCGTTGTTAAATAAGTAATAAATAAATAAATAAGGTTAAATAAGGTTAATAATAAACCTTAAATATGTTTCCAGCAGTTCTTGAGGCACACAAGGCTTTGAGACCAAACAAAAGCTGTCTTGCCCCTAATGGTCTTTGCCCAAGAAAAATAAAAAATAATAGAAACACGTGGAGGCCATTTGAAAGATGAAGCCTCTTCAGCAGCGGTAGCACTTCAGATGATGAATGCTGCCATTCGAGTTCGGAAAGGCAACTTCAAAGTCAATGGCATGTTTACCTGGCTTGGTGCCCCGTAGGTCTGTCCTCCCATCCTTGGTGTGTTTCTGTGCACAGGAAAGGTAAAACCATGTTCTGAGTCATGGCAATGCTATGAAGTTGAAGTCAATGACCAGTTCTGCTTCATTAAAACTATAATGAATGTTGCTGGCCCTAGAAGTGTTGGTCAGTGCTTTGTGGCAAAGCTGTGTAGGTTCTTTCAGGGCAATTGGCCACAGCAGGGCCAGTGTGAGTATGTGGCCACCTCTGGTCTTTTGATGCACACTCCTAGCAAAGCAGCTGCCATGTTCCAGGGTAAATCAAAGAGGAACTTCTGAGGTCAGAGCTCCAGCAGCACAGAAAAGCATTCTGATGTAGACAGCTACTGACCTGCTGCAGCAGGGAAGTGTGGGTTATATAACTTCCAAATGCAGATGAAAAGGGTCTTGTAATAAAGTTTAACTTCAGTCTTAGGCTTCTCAGTTTATTATGCTGTACTAAAAAACAGATTCTTTGCTGTTCCCTTTATTACCACATATTCCAGTCAGCTTAACTCTTCATTCCTGTTCTTAAAAAGTGCAGGTTGTTAGGATCCATTTCATATTTGTTTTGGAACATCTTTTTAGGTGCCATACATGCTTAGACTGTGCTTTTCACTGTCAGCTCTATGTTCTTATGGATGAGGACTGTCACTTAGGTGAGTTTAAAAGCGGTTCTCTGTCACGTTTGGTGCTTTGTATTTACAAGGTTTTTCTAGGGCAGTTCGTGCCCATCCCGCTCAGGGCCAGGATGGTGAAGTTTCCCTTCTTTTCTGAGCTCCAGCACTTGCTACCCTTCCCGCTGAGACCCATGGGCTGTGGTGGCAGGTACCCCTGCCGGGCCGGGAGCAGACAGTGTGTCCCAATGGATTTGCCAAAAGTTAAACGGCTGAAGCAGAGCCTGGGATCTGGGTTGTTGCCACTGTGGACTCCAGACGGGAGGGATCTTTGGCAGCATTCCCAGGTCTCTGAATAAAGGTAAAGGGAGCCAATTAGTAGCTAAATGAAATTATATATTGAGTCGAAGCTCAGACAAAACAGAGTAACTGACTGCATCCATTGGGAGACTTGAATAAAAACACCTCTCAAAAGAGCTCTTACTCCAAAGCACGGGCTGTTTGCCCAAGTATGTTTTCCTTCTAGCCAATGTAAATCTACCACTTTTTTTCCCTTTCATTTTTCCTTTCCTTTCTTTTATTTCCTGTGCATTGACACTGTTAAATCTTTTCATACTTTCGGAATCAAAGTGACTTTAGATTTGTTTGCTTTCCCTTTACTTTTTCCTAGATCACTTTTTTGGGGTTTGGTTTGGTTTGGGGTTTTTGGGTGGGGTTTTTTTCCCCCTCTTTGTTGTTTGTTTGTTTGTTGGTTGGTTGGTTGTTTTTTTTTCGTTTCAGGGTTTTTGTGGTGTTTTTGTTTTTGTTTTTGTTTTTGTTTTTGTTTTTGTTTTATTTTTTGGTGGTGGGTGTTGGTCAGGGTGTCTGCTGCCACGGGGTGGTTGTCCCGGGTCACGGCCGGGCGCGGAGTCNCCGCGGGATGCTGGGGTTGTTCCCTGTCGTTCCAGTCTGTCCCACTCCAAACTGTTTCAAATAATTCAAACAAAATGGAAAAATACAACCTCGGGAGGCAAGGGGTGTGGGGGGAAGGAGGGTTTTCGAACGGTTTTTGTGCTTCCAAGGCGGGCTCATGCCTTTCATGCTCCAGTCCCATCACCCCTTTCCTCTGTTATTTGAGGAAGCCTTTCATGCAGCCACATGGAGGGGAAAAAAAGTATTGAAGAAATAAACAGAAAAATGTAATTTTGAATCTGGCTCTATGTTTTACAGCCCATTCTGTCATTACTTCCATGGGAAGTGACATATTCTCCTGCAATTACCATTAGCAGTTTTATTGCAGAAATTTTCTACATTCCTCAGGATTCCACAGCAGCTGAGCCCATCCGCAGGCTGCCCAGCAAAAAGCAAACACCCGCACGTCTCTGCACTCCAGAGCTGGGCCTGGGGATTAGCAGCTAGCTAAGAGATTAGCTTTTATGCCTGGGTACTGGGGCATTCACAGCACTTGCTACTTGAACCAGCCTGTGTGACTGGTCGTGGAGGAATGGCTCAGTGCAGAGGCCAAGACAAAAAGCAGGTAAACGAGCACCCAGCTCTCCACAGCAGTACCTGGGAGTCCTGATTTAGCTGACTTCAAGCTCTGTCTCTACCCTAGCAGACAAACCCCGCATGGCAGCTTCCTGGTGTGAGCAGAGTGACAAAGGTGCTTTCCTGCAGGATGATTTAGCCCAAGCACAGCTGTGCATGAACTCCCTGCTACTGCTTCTGTTGTCTTTGAGCTACTGGTCAGAAGTGACTTAACCTCATGCTGTGTGGATGTAGCTTGACAGAAGAGCCTATTTTGACCAGTTCTTCGTATGTCAAGAAACTGAAATGTTTCTTGAAATGGCCAATAAAGAGTTGAAATGACCTTTGAGGCATCTGGTAAAGGAAGACTGAGAGGGGATGTGAAGCCAAATCTTTCACTCATCATCAGCTCTCCAAGATGCCACAATATTTAACAGTTGCAGAGCACACAAACATTTATGGGGCATTTGAGAATGAGCAAAAATGTTTCCTGAAGCAGGGGCCATGGATCTGTATACAGAACTTTTATTGTCTCCTTGCTGTCTGTGTGAAGAATGGGAGGTGGAGAACTGAGAGGAGAGTTACTCAGCTGTTCACAATGGAAAAGAGAAAAGAAACTTGCCCAAAAGAGAAACTTCATTTTATCTTCACACAGCCCAGGATGTTCATGCTTGGAGAAGTAGAAGTCAGTGTGAATATTCAAACTGGGCAAGCTGTAATGTGAGCAGTGAAAGAAAGTGCTGCAGTCAGGCAGAGACTGAGGAATGTAGGTCCCTGGCACACTGGTTAGAAACTGCTTTCAGCCAAGGTTCAATCCAAAGATGGATTGAAACAGCAGACCATCCTATTTCATTATAGCAGGAAAGGAGGAAGACACAGAAAAGCAGATGAGGAGATCTAGTATAATTCAGCCAGAATAGAAGGAAATACTGAGACCTCTTCTGTCAGGTGGGGTGTTTCAAATAGAAAACCTCTACCTTTGGCATTAAACCTGAAACACAGAAACATTAAGCTGCTGAAGCCAAAGCAGCTAAGCCTAGGCTAAACAGCTAGCAGAAATGTCTATTTGGAGCAGGGGTGGCAGACAGGGTAGTAATACTCATTCTCTTGGACAAATTTGTATTTTCTTCCATTTAATCAGTGGTTCTGTCTGCTTTGCTGTATGTTCCTCAGCTGTTTTAGCTTTCACTTTCCACACTGGGAAGCCAGAGACAGGCCAAGCAGTAAGAAAGGCAGTGGTCTCCTTCATGCCTTAGCAAAACCAAGACCTTTCCCCTTCTTGTGTTCCTTCCTCTCTGCCCTCTTCAACACACTTCTCCTTCTCTTTCCAGCCTTTTTGCCATTTCTGACATGCTCCTGCACCTCCATCTTTCTACCAAATCACTACATTTAAAGCATTTTGAATTTAGGTTGGTCTTCCTCTTTCTCCAGAAACAACTTTTGTCAGTGCCATCATTTATGGGTCTGTAGGTCAGCTCCAAGGAGAACTCACAAGAGTGAACCCTTTGGTTGCTACATCTGGCTCTTGTACAACCAGAGAAGTTTCAGTATACACATGTGGTGTTCTTAGTGTAAAGAACCATCTCTTTCATCAGTGAAAACACAGTGCCTGACAGGCTGGCTCTGTGGCTTTTATTGCCTGTCATAGGAGAGGGATGGCTGCAAGCACATAGGCATGAAGGCAGGTTCAATGGATTTTCAGCTGTGAAAATATATCAGCTGTCTCCCCCAGACCTAGAAAGATTGAGTGCAGCCACAGAGCAAGTTCTCTTCATGTGGGTGAAACCCCTCGAGCTCCCCAGAGCTCAGCCTTCCAATGGAGGAGCACTGTAGGGGTAGGGATCTCCTTCACCCAACCCACATCTATTTTTGCAGTCCCACTGCTGGTCTGCCTCCAGTGGCCCCAGCACAGCTGTGCTTTACCAAGCATGAACCTTCCCTAAATGTTGCCAGAAGGTGCCTGTGGCCACCTTTCCAGCAAAAGGAAAGGGTTACATGCGTCATTAACGGGCCATGTTTACACAGAAAAACCAAAACTCCTCACAGAATGTGACGTATGCACACAGGGAGGCCAGTTGCCTTTTTTGAAAACACAGTGACACACTTGAAGGCTGCCAGATTCTTACGTGGTGTGCAGATGGTGCATTTTTTCAACAGATTGAGAAGCTTAGAGAAAAAAACAAAATAAAAAAAGAAAAAGAAATGATAATTAGGAATTACAAAAGCCAAACACAAATCCTCTGACAATTGTCACTGCTTGGAGTTACAACACATGCAGAGAATGGCAAAACCACTGTCAGTGAATCACCATAGAATGTGTCGATTTGCCTAATTCCTCGGGAGTCGTGACATGACTCATTCCCAACCTGGAGACCAAAGGGAGGTTTTGAAGGAAAAATGTTGGATAAAGCAGGCTCACTGCAAAAGAATGAGGACAGTTTTAATTCCAGCCTTTGATACAATTTTATTAATGCTCTGTGATGTGATTGTAAAACAAGGCCATCCCTGTTTGGTAACATCAGGCACTCATCTTTAGTGGAGCACATTGGCTGCATGTGGGCTGGACAACGCTGAGCAGTTTCATTTCTTTCAGCAGTTTAATTTCTTTCACTGACAAGTGCTGTCTAATGTTTTGATGTGTTTTTTTAATGCAGTTTTGTGATGGGTGTGCCTACTCTGCAGACAGGGTCCTAAAGAAGCAAGGTGCTGTGAAAATTCTACTCAAAAGACACCGTCCTTCTTTTTCAGTGGGGATTTGACAAGCCTTGTGTCTGATTCACATGGGAAAAGAAATTTTTATTGTATGCGTCACTTCAGCCTTTGGATAGCTAACAAAATGTACGGTGTGATCTTATGCATGACTAATGTGTTTGTGTATTTAAGAGTCTGTGGATGCTAATGGAAGTTACAGAGCCATATCTAGAAAAGAAGACACTTCTGAGCAGATTGGTTCATTACTTTTCATCTATACATAATCAACTGCTCTTTCATAGAGCTAAAAAAATTCCTCAGTGTTTTGTGTGTTTTAGGACTGCACTTCAAAACTCCCCCACATCAAGTCTTTGTTTAAACATCCCACTCATCTACCATTAACCATCTCATTGTGTTTCATTTCAGTTCATTTGCAAAGCCTGCGCACTATCTAATTAACACAAATTTTGTTGCTTGCTGCAAGCTTCCCTTCTCCAAGCTGTCACTCCCAAATAGGTTCATGAGAAATTTCAGACTCCCTTTGTTAATCGCATTTGCAAAGTGACCTTTATTCTCTCTGCATACCCTCATTATTCACAGGTAGTTACTGAGTAACCTGTAGGAATGCTTCAGGCATGTCATCTCTTATTAAGAGTTGTGCTCCCCGGCTATTCAGTGTTGGTATTGTGGGACTGAGGGCCCGAACCCTCTGGTATTGGCTCTACCCTCCACTTGGAAAGGATGTTCATGAACCAAACTTATAGTAACTTTTTAGTTAACAGGGATTTTCGAATGACAAACTAAGCTTGAAATAGCAAGAAAAAAACATAGAGAAAAGTCCTTATATTTGTCATTCTCTTTAACCAACAGTTTGTCTATAATAATTCAAACAAAATAATTAGTTGCATTTTTAATTAGTACAACCATGAAAATTAATATTAAATAATTTCTATTCATCCTAGTTGAGGATTTCTGTGGTGAGGATTCATTCTAAGAACTTCTCATGTCAAACTTAGTGAAACTTTTTGAATAGTTTCATTTATAACTGGCAGCACTCCGAAACACATTGCTATTGGATTTTCTCATTCTTTGAATCAGTGTTTATAAAAAAATCATAGAATAGTTTGGGAGTGCCCTTAAAGATCATTTAGTTTCAACCCCTCTGCCACGAGCAGGGACAACTTTCACTAGACCAAGTCATTTAGAGCCCCATCCAATTTGACCTGAAACACTTCCAGGGATGGGGCAACCCCAGCTTCTCTGGATAACTTGTTCCACTGCCTCACCATTCTCACAGAGAAGAATTTCTTTCTAATATCTAATCTAAACCTATATTGTTCATGTTAAAGCCATTCCTCCTTATCCTATCACTACATGCCTTCATAAATAATCTTTGTCCACCTTTCTTATAGACTCCTTTCAGGTACTGGAAGGCCACAACTAGGTTACACCAAAGCCTTCTCTTCTCCATGACTAGTTAAGATTTACTTTACACACATACATTTTTCAGCTCTCTCATGAGTATCTGTTGATCCATCTTCCTTCCTTTCCTGCTTCTGGCTTCAGGCACTACCATGACATTTGAACACTCATCCCATTGCTCTGGCACTACACTGTAATGAGGTATGTAGGCAGAAGGGACCAAAAATTAATTTTAAGCTCAGGATCCAAGTCCATCTCAGTTGAAATAGGTAATATTATCTTTGTTTCATCCTTCTGCTGTTAGTCCTGAGCAGAATTGTCACAGCATGAAGGAGCCAGGACAACCAAAAATACCTTCTGAGTCTCTCAGGTCAAATATAGTGTCACCCCAGTCCTGTACTACATTTAAAGCAGTTCCAGTAGTGATGCCAGACAGTGACTCCAGTACCTATTCCTGCACCTAACAGAGAAATGACATAACACAAGAAGAAAAAGAAACTTTGAACCTGTCTGCCCCAGGACAGTAGGACCAGAAAGCATTTTCAGTGATCCCACCACTGGCTTTAGACACAAAAGAAAGGATTGAGGCCTCTCTGTGGAGTTTGCAGTACTACGTCCAACTGTTCTCAGCCAACGACAACCCCTTTAGGTGGTCAGCATTAACCCATTAGAGGGAGGATTTAACAGCCACTATCACCTGAGCCAGGTAAAACCTTTTAGTTCCCTCCCTGGAAGTGTTTCAGGCCAGTTTGGGTGAGGCTTTGAGCAATGAGGCCTAGTGAAAGGTGTCCCTGCCCATGGCAGGGGGGTTGGAACTAGATGGTCTTTAAGATCATTTTCAACTGTGGTTCTATGATCTGTCTGCCTCTAAACAAGAACAAAGGCCAAACGCATGTAGCAAAGGAGACACGGAGCCCATCCTCTTCTGAAAATGCACGTGCTATGAACAATGACCTCTGTGTCAGCCCACAGTACTGTCCTGGCACTAGACTGTCCTTGGTAACATTACAAAACACCTGTTCCTTTCATATTTTATGCGTCATGCTATTATAATCATTGCTCCACAGAACAGCAGAGGAACATTGCCCTTCCTTTCCCAGAAACTGTACAGATCTGTACACTCATGTTGCAACTGCACCACTCATAAATTGGCTGCTCAGCAGTGTTACAAATGCCGGGTGTATTGCAGTACTTTTCACTTTCAAGGCAGTGCATTTATCAAACACTGCTTGGGGATTACTCTGATTCCCCATAATAGGTGACATCTATGCTGCTTGCAGAGTTGTGACATTACTTTTGCCGGCAGCTGCCTGGTGCCATTCCTTGCAATGCCACCGATCCCTGCAGCAGGCATGGGAGGATTGACAGTCCCTGCAGACTTTTCAGGGGTCAAGCTCTGTAACAGTGATGTCCAGCTGCTGAACTAAACTGAAGGAGAAGATATGTTGATATAGAAACAGTGTGGGCAGTGTTACATTTCTGAGGAGCTGCTAAGTGCTTATTCCTTCGGGAGCCAGCTGTGGAGCTGTGGTCTGGATACAGACCCTGGCATATAGCAGACACTGAATAGGGATAGGTTTATTCCATACTAATTTCTGTTCACTCACAGTAAAAAGTTCCAGCAGATTTTTGTTTCCTTTTATTTTGTCGCAAAAGTATTTTGGTAAAGCAAGTTTATTCATGTGTCCTTGCTCTGGCTTTATTTGGCAACTTGAGTGTCATTTTTCATTTTGATTAAGCTGCCCCCACCTGCTGCACTGTTTGAACTAAATGGACAAAAAAAATGGAGATGTGTGTGTTGGGAAAAGAGTAGAGAAATTGTGTCTGGTTCGATGAGGTGACAAAACCTGCCTGAGACAAAGGGAATATCACACTATTGTGCCAGTGCTGCTGGAAAGTCGCAATAGCATTTGATATTGAGAAGCCTTGTGTGCAACTTTGAGTTATCACACTACAGACTCACTGGCAACAGGGGTTTCTTTTTTTTCTGAGAGCAGTCTGGTGTCTGATATCTGCAACCATCTGCTGTGACAGTACTCTGTCCTGCTTCTGATTTAAAAATATACCACTTGCCACGCAGTGGTACCAGGGTCAGGAGCTGACAATGCCCACAGCATGTGCTGCTATTGAACTGGACTGTCACCCTAGGTGCTCAGGGGAGACGTCTGTTTCCATGAACATTCATTTCTTTGCAGTGTCCTGGCCTGCCAGGTCACCGGCACACTGCACACAATTGCACACTGCAATAGTGCAATTGCAGGAGGGATTTCTCTGGGCTGTGCTTCACCTTGGTTATAAAGAAGGTCAACTTTCTGCCAGAGGATGCAACTGCAATTCACACCAGGTGTCTGAGTAACTATAGCAGAGTGACACGTGGTGACCAGAGTTAAAGTCCAGACAGGAGATCGTAGTGATGAACTTTCCATCTTGCAGAAGAAACCTCACTGGGCTTCCCTTTCACCATAGGCTGACCACTTGTCACAACAGCTCTCTGTTTCTAGGGCAAAAGTATTAAAGAAAATCTTATGGCCTTACTGTGGAGTGATAGAGAAACAGGAATCCTTCCCTTGCCTGTAATCCTAAAGCATGTCACCGTGTGATGCAGAGCCACCCCATTACACATTTTGTGAGCCTTGCAAAATATTAGGCTTTTGGTGTATGACTCATACCACCAAGTCTGTTCTAGCACAGGCAGAGGGTATGTGAGAGGCCAATGGAAAATCAGGGCTTGTAATTGTCCAGGTTGAAAATGCAGAGTCAAAATGCACTGCCAGTGGTGAAAGATGGTATTTGTGTCATCATGCCAGTATGCTGATCCATCAGTGCTGGAGCATGTGGGATACCTCTGTGACAGCTTTCACAAAGTTGTACATCAAATTACAGGCACTCACAAGTGCCTTCGGAAAAATGGCTTTTGCAAAACTCATTTCCCCCTGAGTACACATTCAAATTCTGTGAATGAATCACTGTAGATAGAAAATAGATAAAGAAAATAGGGTGGAGTAGCATAAAATTGGAAAAAGTACTTCAAAGTCTATTCAGGGTGATGGTTTATATTGAAGCAGGTAAACAAACATCTCTCTCCAATCTCTTCCTCTCCCATTCACTATTACAGTGCTGCAGCATGGTAAGAAGCTGTAACAATCTGATAATTTCTAAAATTTATTCAAAATAATACAGCTGTACTTGTCAGGAAAAGCAAGTCAGTTGAGGAGAATTTTGCCAAAAGCAAGTGTTACTGTTTGGGGAAAGAGATTGGACTTGGCTTTGGATTTGGCTCTAGAGCCTTACAAGGACACAAAAGGTAGTGTTCACTTTTGCATTCTTCCACATTCACCCCCAAAGGATGGTGAGGACCTCAGATAACTGTATGCATCCCAGGGCAGCCAACTCAAGGCAATCTCACGAGCTCCTGTTCAGCAGATACAAACAGCCGAGGCAGAGGACAATGTATGTACCTCACACCAGTGACATAGATAAGAACAGACAATGCCAGAAAGACCTGAGGTCATTCTGGCCAGCTTGATGTTTACTGGCTTCCAGGTCCTGTTTTAAATTATGTTACTGAGAACATGGATTTAGAATGTATTCCAAAATCAAGAGAGATGAGCAGCAAAAAGATTGCATGTAGCAAGTGCAAAGCAAGAAGTCCCCTGGCTGAGTAGTGAAATTGTCTCACCACGCGCCCAAAGCTAGCCCCTTGCTAGCTGAGTGTGAAGGGTTTCTCCAGAGAGCACTGATACAGGTATCTGGGCCACCAAGGGTCACCAGATACGATGCTTTAGCAGTACCAGCTTCTTACATACCATGAGCTACAAAAACTGATCCTGTACAACAAGGACCTGGAAAGTAGAAAGGTGAGGGTGGACATCTGTTTCTCACAGTGTACAGAAATGAGTCTCTATAAAGCTTAGAAACTCTATTTTTTTTCTCCTGCCATGAGACTTCAGGAGGTTTGGAGACCTCCATTTGCATATGCAGTTTGGACACTGTGAGCCCTGATGTAGATCTGCTCCTGATACAAATACAACGAGTACAGAATTGATCATTATTCTCACATCAACTACTGCAAGGTCAGTGTTTGGGAATGGGTCTAATTTCTTGCATATCCTGTAGCAACAACCAGACTGTCCCAGTAATCCAGACTGATGGAAGAGCATTAATTTCCACTTCCTGAGGATGCAAGCCACCCAGAAATAGGAATACCAGTAACTTCAGAATTTTTTATCAATTCAATATATAACAGAGAAAGATAATTGCTTCAGATAATAGATAAATGGGCTAAAATAGCAGTACATCTGGTGTGAAACTGCACCATGTAGGCTTTTCCTCATAATTTACTGGTGTTGAAAACTTGAGTTGTGAACAACAAATGGTCTTCAGACTTAATATGATAATACTTGGTAAAGTATCTGTATCAGTGAAGGGTTACTAAACTGCAGAATCATAACAATTTCTCCTTCTCACATTGTGTTGACTCTTCTCTACTGCTTGCTAATCCATCACTACTCTTTACATCCTAGTCCTTTCTCTTGGTGCAAATGATCTCTGTCTAAAAACATAAGAAGAGGCAAAGATAATGTTTTCCTTCATTTGATTGCTACTTTTCTTCATGTGATTTTTCTCTCTGAGTGGGTGTTCTGTAGCACCAAATTCATGCTGGTGAAATGTGCATACACGTTAACATCCCAGCTCATTCATGGTGGAAGGACCTGGAGCCTTAGCGGGACCATATCTAGGTCAGCAGTGTGCAAATAAGTAGGTCAGTAAGGAGTGGAAGTAGGTTATCCAATTGTTATGTGGGGTGAGGGCTGCCCATCCACTTCTAGGGTCCATTTCCAGAGCACAATAAGGCAGCATCAGAACTGACACTGACATTGACTGGCATGCCCCCTGGGGATATCCACTGAGATGCCAGGAAATAAATGGACAAGGAAACAAAACTACCCTGTCACATGGGAGAGGGCACACCCAGGTCTCGATGCAGGCATATTGGGAGAAGAGCACATAGCCTGGCTGGTGAACATTTTGCTTTCCCATCCATTCTGCGCCTGATTAATGGACAGAAAAAGGACTTCACTTTCCAGGGCTTTATTCTGACATATTTCATCAGCACTACCACTTGAGAGTACATGGAAGACAAATAGTTTTATCCTATTATGTCAGAACAAATTGCAGCCTGCAGGCCTGATTCTCTGCACCATTATGCCAGTTTTACGCTGGTGCAATTTTACTAAGCACTGATGAGCTCCACCAGACTAAAACCAGCATGACAGCATGAAGATGCAGGTTTTTCGTCTTCCAGAGGATGGAAGATAGAGCTCCAAGGCCCTGCTGCATTAGTAGCAGT
>WEIT01042005.1:98723-112847 GCA_013389985.1 Dryoscopus gambensis | reverse complement strand
TCCCAAGTACAGCCTCGATGAAAAGTAGAGCCAGACACTGCACTTTGAACCATGTTTATTTCTAGGACAAGGAACAGAACGACTTAGTCAAGGTATTGTGTGGTAGTTGTGTTATAGCAGGTCCTGGTTTGGCTCTCAGTTTTCTATGGGAGGCACAGGTTACAAGTGGAACTGATGGCATGTTCCCGATGGCTGGTGGCAATTACTGGGCTGATGGCAATTTAGAGCAATGTCTCCCCTCAGGTCTATGTCCATTTACCTTTCAGCCTCGAATAAAAGCATTTCACAAAGTGTTTGAAAGAAAGAACTTCTGCAATATGTGTTCTGTGTTTTCCTTGTAAAGGAACAGCTGCTCAGAGTGAGGTGGAGAGAGGACGCAAGAGAANTTCAGTGTGCTACCTTCCTATCCAGGCTGGTTTGGATGTAAAACCAAATTGAAGGGAGGAGGGAAGGGAGTGAAGCCATACATTAATCCGAGTAAATCAGACAAATTATGTATGTTCCCTTTGCCTCTCTCCAAAAATAAAGTCTGTGTCCATACTCCAGCTTCTAACTGAGTTATTCTTAAGTACAGAAGTATGTGAGATCTAAGCCTTTCAACACCTGCAATGAGCTCCAGCTCATCCATAAACTCTTCTCTGATAGTTTGACAAGAGTAACCGAGCTACACATGCAGGAAGGGGGAATGGCAGATGCTGATAAGAGACTAGGGTACTTTTGGACATTTTTTAATGGGAATATCTCTAGTACCCACCCCTGTAATATCTGATTGCTCCATTCAGTAGTTTCCCCCTTGCTCCTCTGCTTTGTCCTAGCCCTATCTTAGGGCTGCAGAGCCCTTACAAATATCAGGAGCACTACTATTATCTGCAGTTTCCTGGGTGCAGCATAACATGTGATCCAGCAACATCCTTCCTCTCCACTTCCCATCTCTCTAGATAACAGCACTCTGTAGAATTCAGTTACTATTCACTGCTTCCAAAACCCCTATTTTTTACCTTGGTGGGAGCTGGAGACTGCTGATATGTGTAATTTAGTATGTTTCCTTTTTAGTTTATAAATTACCTGTAGGCTTTGTTATGCACAGTTTTTGCATGGTGGAAGAAAAAAAGTAAAAAAAGAACTCACTCAAATGTAAGATAAGCAAGTAACTGAGCATGCCTGCTTGGAAATGGCAGGATTTTTATCAGGAAATAAGCATTCACAGAAACCTTACTTAAACAGCAGCATGTGTCACTCCCTTCAAGGCTATTACTTAGGAACAGATACTGTATTCTATAATATATGTATATGAAATAGACTTGAGGACAAATAGTGGCTATTTAGGTCCTGATAGAAAATTTCAGAGTGCTTGAATACATTAGGCTCCCAAATTCATGTAAAGTAGGCAAGCAACATGAATTTCACCACAGAATCACAGAATCAGCTGAATTGGAAGAGACCCACAAGGATCATTGAGTCCAGCTCCTGGCCCTGCACAGGACCATCCCCAAGAGTCACACCATGTGCCTGAGAGCATTGTCAAAATGCTTCTTGAACTCAGTCAGGCTTGGTGCTGTGACCACTTCCCTGGGGAGCCTATTCCAGTGCCCAACAACATTTTTACTCTTTATCTACTGTACACTCAGTGATTCAGGGGGCGTGGGGTACAGCTATACAAGTAAATTAATTCCCAGGACTGAAGCCAACCATGTTCCTGGTCTTAAATTCACCTGCTCCCAAAAACCAGGATGCTGGACCGAAGAGGCCTATGGTGAGTGGTACTTGGCCTATCCTACGTGTGCCCAGAGATAGTTGGGGAGGCAAAACTGTGCTGGTCATGATTCAAGTGACCTAATAAAATCAAGTTCAAGTCCCACCAACCAACTGCAGTGGCAAGTTTCCTGCTGCTGTTTAACTTAGCCATGTAGACACAACCAGGGAGAGCTTGTGTCATGACAGAGCACAGCTCCTGAATCCCAGTTCTCTTTTCCATGGCCCAAGACCTCGGGTCCACTGTATATTTTAGGACATCATTGCTGTACTCGGCAAACCCTGGTGTCTATTCAGAGCAACAGAAGCAGACATTAGGTAAATAAGCCAAATTGTGGTGCTGTATAACCTTACAAGATGTATGTATGTGGCTTTAGGCAAGATTATCCTTGTACTTGAGCAGCTAAATTCACCATAACTAATGTATAAAAAGGGCATTGTGTTGACACATTTGCAGAAAAAGTCCAAGTGTGACTGTGAGTCACATTTCACTTACACTTGCATTTCTATATAGCCCTTTCACAGTGCTCCAGCTCTAGGCAGAACTCCCTGTGATTAGTCATCTAATTCAAACTAATTATTGTGGCAAGAGAAGAGAAGTTTTTTGAGTGCTTGAAGAGAAGGCATTGATTTTTTGTGCACTGTCTGCTGTCCTGACATTTCAGAAGAGACAACAAAACATGCAAAAGAGGAAGGAGGAACAGAGTGTAAAGAAACAAAACTAGGGAAATATTTTGATTGCAGAGGAAGTTGGCTAGTCAAGGAGTCTCTATCTTTGCACGATGCTGTTTATTTTCTGGTTAATTTTAGATACTGGGTATTGGACAGCAAGACAATTGTGAAGGCTTCCTAGCGGGTGGGACTGCTTTTATGGCCCATTAAGCTATTGCAGAGTAACCATAAAGAGCGCATTAAATCAGTGCCTTCAGCAAAGGTAGGCAGAGTTGCCTGCTCACATGTACATATCTCACACACACTGTGCCCTTTTGCATTAAAGGTATTTGTGCATTTCCTTGCGCTGAAGACAGAGTGTCTATTGAGGATTCTCCGAGCCAAGGGAAGGGCAGCAATAATACGAATCAGCACAGGGATCCCTGAGTAGGCAAGGGAGTCTTAGAGCTTCCTTTCAAGCTATTTCAAGTCAGAATTATGAAAAGTAAAATGGCTTTGGGCACTTTATGCAGTTTTACAGGGTGAGAGAATTAGAAATGTGTCCACACACACAGTTGTGTACACAAAAAACAGGCCTGCACATTTTTCTGTCACCAAGAAGAAATTCAGTGGAAATCAACAGATTATTATTTTTTAATTGTTCTACCCTAACGGAGTTTAGGAATAATAATAAGTGACCAAAAATAATGATGCTACTGCACTAATGTGCATACCAGAACAACAGAAAAAAATTCCTACCTAGGAAAAGAATTTTTTTTATTAGTTTTTCATTAAAATCAGGGGCTTTTTCATCCATCTCGTAGGCTTTACAGTATATTACTTGAAGAAAGCAAGGAACTGTTTCCAGCCCTACAAGGCCACCAATGCTAGATATCAGTTTCTCTTCACACCGTTTCTGAGTTAGATCCATCTCTGTCCAATCATATATTGGCATGATTTTTTTAATGTCAGTTATGGGGGTAAATGATACATTTTGGGAAGGACATTTCCTGTTAGTTTTGTGGTGAAACCCTTTCTGGGAAATCCACTGTGTGATCACAAATCGCACACAAATCTTGGAGGTCTTTATTTGTAGGTAGTCTGGAGCTTAGATAACACTTTGCAACACCATCTACTTGAGGCTTGGAAAAATCCCAATCACTTAGGTTGATTGTCTTCCCCTGCAGCTCGTTGTGACAACTAGTTATTCAATGTTTGCAAAGGGATCTGATAATGAAATGTGCTTCAGCCTGCTTGTGTCCTGTGCATAAAGCATTAGATTTTCTTAATGCAAAATTAAAAGGCTGCCTATCTCCAGGGACTGTTCCCCCTAGATATATGCACACCTATAAAATGAAAGCGCAGGAGGCACAATTACACTCCATTGTTTTTAGAAGTGCCTCGAATAGCACAAGGGCCCCTTCCCCTGTGAGAAGAAGCAAAGGCTCCCAGAAATAGGTAGGGGTGTTGTTTGCTTGTTTCCTACTTCTCCTACCATTCGTGTTTTATCTCCATAAATACTCAGAGGCTGTGGCTGGGGTTTTCTGGAGACAAAACTCATCAGCCTTTGCTGTTCTCAATGCAGACTGTACACTTGAGGAGGCCTGTGCTGACACCCTTGGTGTTTCAGTCTTTGCTTCAAGCTGTCATCTGTCAAACCAAACCTCACTCATGGATGGAAAATGTGTGCAAACCAATTTCCTCCTCCTGAAACCATCCAAAGCCCTGTGGAGGGACGCTCTTGAAAAAAACCCCAACCAATACCCAACCTATCTCTTATATTTATATACATATATTAATATCTATCTATTTATATATGTATGTAATTATTAACAATCATCTTGAGAACTGAACAGAACTTTTATAGCAAAGTAAGTAGCATATATTCATTTGACAGATAGTTTATTTTCACTACTTGAGTCTGAGATAGTGGGGGAAGAAAAGGGAACGCGAAGGGCCTAAACTGCTCCTGGGTTTTGAACCCCAGCCAACATATAATATTTAAGGCTGATGCTTTTCAAGAGCTTCCAAAGCACATACAAGATGGAAAATTAAATATGCAGTCAAATCTTGACAGTATTTTTTTTTCAACAACTGCAGTTCCTACCACTTGTTGTGATGAAGCCGTAGTGCATAGCAAGGAGGATTTTTTGCGGAATTCTGCAAGGGAATGAATCTGAGGTAGGTGAAGGAGAGAGATTATCTGTTCTAGGGGTTTATTTTCTGGGTCTCTGCTGTATCCTCCCTATAAACTTGCATCATATTTTCCTATATTCAACTCCACCTCCAAAAACAGCATGAGCAGCTCATTTTGTGTCCCCATCACAGTCCACCATTCTTGTATCATTAACATCTTTCTTGGGCCAATTCTCCACCACCTCCAGCCCCTTCACCGGTCTTCTACCTTTACTTATCCCAGCAACTGAGCAAAAAGCAGTGTTTTGTGGCTTTTTCAGAAGCCATGCAGAAACTGCTGTGCAGGCAGCCACCTACATTACTGCTAATTGGCCACTACTGCTTCTCCTAAATCCCTTCAGAGCAAACAAAATAAAAAGGTGATGACTGCATTTCCATTACTGGAAGCATTAATGTGGCCACTTCTCCACTTCTTCATCTCCTAAGAGTTTTACACTAAATAGGGCAGTTTTCAAATATCTTTCACTACATTTGTTTGAAATTGATTAAAAAGGTCAAAAGGTATTGCAAGTAGCAGCAGGAATGATGAGGAAAACTGATGGATGGGTAGATAGATATCTGTTCGCATGAGTCTTGTTTCCTTAGGAACCAGACTGAAAGCAAGTTAGAAATCTTAAAAAAGTGATTCTTGGTTGTACTTTGTGGTTAACAGATCTGGGTTTTATGCTGTTGTTGCTATGGGTACATTGTTATTGTGTACCATGATATAATAGCACCAAAGAGGTTTAGTGCCAAGAGATAAGACGTAGGTCTGCGGTCACATCAACTTCCATGCAGTCCAGGGGATATGATGCTGTGCTCTAATTAATGCTGACTTCAAATGCCTCAATCTCAAATTAACATGCTCAACTGACTTGTGGTTAAGAGAAAGACAAGGAATGTGTTCTGATCAGCCCTGGCCCATGAGAAACCCCAGCACAACCCAGTCCTGCTAAGTTTTTTATTCATCTTCATCTTAACCACAGTCCATTCCTCCTCCCTGCTCCCAAGAAGGAGCAAAAAAGGAGGCCAAGTTCTCCTCTCACTCACACTGTCCAGACTCCTCCCTCTGGCCAGACACTGTACTTACCTAGGGTCCCTCTGGGTGTGCAGGTGTCACTGAGCCCTGGGTGGAGCACAGCAACACTGACCTGCCTGCTCAAAGGAGCCTGGGAAGCTCACTCAGCCTTGGGATACTTCTGCTGGAATGTCGAAGGCATAGTAGCAATGGTCATTCCTACCACATCAGGAAGACAAGCAAGCTGTGCCTTCCTGGCAATGCTATTCTTTCCAGAAAGTGGAGAAAAATTCACCTCTCCCAAAGAAAATTCTCTGAGGAGCGATATGTTTGTTGTGTGTGAATATGTGAGAAGGAAAAGACCAGAAAAGAAATTTAATCTAGAATACATCACAGACAAGAAGAGATAAATACTGATAATGAATGCCTGGAACCTTATTATTTAAGGTTTCCAATTGACAGGACAATGAAGTAAAGAATGATTAGAACAGCAAAGGAGACAAAAACCTGGTAAATTAAGATCAGTGAACATAAAAGGAAGATAAAAGGCAATTGTCCACCAAAGGCCTGTGTCTGATCACCTAGCAGCACCTTCCCTCCTACGCTCCTGGGGACTGCTCTCACACCAACTCCTCCTCCTGGCCCAGGACTGCACTGAAGGTGCAATTAGCTGGCAATTGTGGGTTGTGAGTCATTTCAAGTACATCTACCCCCTTTACGCAGAGCCTAGTGAGTAAAAAGGCTCACAAGTCACCTAATACAAGTGGTCAGTGCCATGAAGTGTCATCTCTTCTGTGTTGACAGGACCTTCATTTGTGGTTGTAAGTGCGATCCACCACTGCTGCTCAGGATGTGCTTTAATTACAGCATTGTCTGTGGCTTCCAGCTTGCCCCTAGCTTCCTACCAAATGCTGTTCTCTGAACCCAGTCAGTCCTTGTCTCCCATCAGCTCCTTCCTCAAGGAATTCCTTGTGCCAACAAGGATGCCATCAAACCTCCTACCAGAATTATACATGTCCCTCTCTTTGTCTGAAAGTCAAAAAGGAAATAGGTACTCAGATTTTATGGTGATGAAAACCCGTAAAAAATCCCTAGGAAGGAAGGGAAACAAACAAACCAGCCAGCCTGCCTTTTGCCAGCCCTCAAAAGGGCTAAAATGACAACTATGGTGTGAATCCAAAAAGGAAGACCAGGAAAACTGGGTGTCTGCCTTAATTCTGGATCTCCTGGTGTAAATCAGTGAAAGTCAGAGTCATCGGTCACACACAGCTAGACCCTTCTTGTTGTGCTCCATGGTTGCCTGCAAAGCAACTGCACAGACCAGCCTTTTAAAGGCTCTCTGCCTCATCAGGATTTAATTTTGAAAAATCTGCCTTCTGCAAAAACTTGTGGTCTGGGATTCAATGGCACAGGCTTGTTAGCTAAAGGGTTACCAGCCTGCTCTCAGGCACATAATGCTGACCCTTTTCTCTGCTCAAGCACCTTCTGGAGCAACTGCTGTCAAACTGAAGAAATAAGTCACTGCTGGGCAGCTCTATGAGTCCAAATATCACAGTACATAGGAAGGAGCAATAGCATAATTTTTCTGTTCCAGGAAGAAGTTCAGCCATGTACAGTAGGTTAGGCTAGGACACGTGGCATATCTAGAACTCCTCTAACGTGCAGTCTGGCATCTCTCAACCCACGTCTGTATCTGGCCAAGGTGTTTTGGTTGGTGGGCTTTTTTTAAAACTTTTTAAAGCAACCATTAGCTTTTGAGATGCACACAGCCTTCTACTTTGCATATGTGAGGGGTCAGAGTGTGTTCAACACTTTTCCTACTTTTTGCATTTCACATGCTAATGGGGTTCAGAGACAGTTACTGCTTACACTGAGAGGTCCTCAAAGAAACTCTCTGTGTGTTGGGAGTTTAGGGCTGGACTGCAGATGACATCTTGGTTCAGGACAACACGTAGGCACATGATTTGGTCTATTAAAACCTGGAACCTAATTAGAACACACCCTTTTTTTTTTGAGCCAGCCGTGGATTAATATAAAAACCAAGTCACAGCTGCCTGACTGTGAAGCTGGGACAGACAGGAACAGGGAATGAAAACCATGGAAATGAGTGATAATGTTACAAATTTTTTACTGTGCCTCAAAGTTCATGCCAAAAATCTTGGCCAGATAGTGTTGATTGTATGAAGAAGTGAGACCTTGTTCTAGTCAGTTCACAAAGACATGTCTATATGAAGAAAGATATGTTCAAGAAACATTGATTATGCATTTTAAAATAATATTTTAAACGTGCTTTAGCAATACTGAGGACTCAAAAGGAAAATTATCTAGAACATTAGTCATATAACGTTGCTTCCTTTTACCAATAAATACACATCTGAAATTGCAAGGAAGAAAGCACTTTTACAAAGCTCCTTTAAACATACTTTTGTTTTGTAAAGTTAATGGTGTAAAAAATTACCATGTTTTTGTATAATAGATCTGCCCCTTCGTTCTATCTGCAGTCATGTCTGCTGGTACCAAGAGAGAAAGCAGAGACTACTCTTTTCTTTTTCCTAGCAATAAGGGGCTAATAAATTCACAGGCGAACTGGATTTATGCACTGACAATGTAACAATAGGAATCAACGGAAGGAGAAGAAGAAAAGACCAGAATGAGCACAGAAACTAAATGCTGACACCTAAATGAAGTGATGGAAAGCTCAGTCACGTTTAGGAGCTGTCTTGCAAGTTGGCATGTGCTAATACAATAAGGCAAGTGAAGAGTCTGTAAACACCCTGCCCTGGAAGATAAGATATGATGTGACTGTGGCATCTTTTGTACCAGTGATGGTATCAGCACGAACTGGTTAGGAGAGAAGGGTTGGGTCAGCAGTCCTGGTGGTTCGGCCACTTCTGACTTGAAAAATGATAATGTCCAAGCATGATAACAGCTTGAGAAAGACTTTGATACGGACTCTCACCAGTCATCTTTCAAATGTTTTGAGAATGTGCTTAAACTCAAGGTTTTGATATCCTAAAGTGAAATTGGTTTCTTGAAGTGAAATTAGCATTTTGAATGAGCTGAGGGGCCCAGCTTTGCACGCAGGAAGCTTTTCAGCAGACCCTTTGGAAACTGTGAAATTAGGGATGAGTTTGTGCTTTCCAGAGGCTGCCATTTCCAAACAGGGCAAGCAGTCTTCCTCTTTGGGCTTAAGATGAAGATGAAAATTCAGCAAAAAGCTGCACTGGCTTTACAGGCTTCAGACAAGGGCTTCTGTGGAGGGATTGTTATGCCAGAAAAACACTAGCATCCCAGATTGACCTTGGAGCACTGTTTTGTTGAACACTTTGGCCAGGGCATTTTTTGTGCAGGCGATGGGTTTTGAGGAGAGAAGGACCTGACAGGCTTGGTGAGCCTCTCCTGCCCGAGGGAGGACACATGGACTTGGAGGTGTCACGCAGAGGAGGTCCCTGAGAGACTCCACACATGCCTGCACTGCTCCCTGACTGCCCTGACTGGTGCAGTGCCTAAAGGACAGTAAAAAAAAATTTTTGTTCTTGCATTGTTCGCATGAATTAACAGCAAGGGGTTCTGAAATAATACCAGACTGGTGGTGAGCTGAGCCATGTATGCTGCAGGGTGAGTGCAGGGGAGGAGGGGTTGTGCTTGCAGGAAGCACAAGAGACTTTAAGCTGAGTTCAGCAGAAATTAGCCTGTGTATTGCTTACTTTAAAGATCACAGCATCATTGCTTTCATTTGCATTATCAATGCAAAGAAGTGGCTTTGTCTTGCAGTGATATAGTCCTGGGTACCTACTCACATGGAAAATACTCCCTGAGAATAATGCCATGGCCACAGGCCTTGTCTGTGGTAAGTCTCATGTGGGGGGCATGAACAAGAGGGGTTTAGGGAGGTCACTCATTTTCCCTTCAAGGCCATCAGCTTTCTATTATCCTTCTAGATTTTCTGCTGGTTTTAGAATTATAAAGCTGAAGAACAGCTACCTCCATTTATATACATTTTTCAAGAAAGATACCTTTTGTTCTTGACACGCAACATCTTGAATTAAACTGTACTTCATCTGTTTGAACAATACACGCCTTTTCTTTCAGTAGTCAAAAAAACTGCTTGGTGAGTGGGACAATCTACTTTTTTTCTCTCAAATATCCCAGCTCAAGCTTTTAGAAGATCTGCAGATATTACTCTCCAGTCCTCTCAGCAGCTAGGTCACCTGCACTGGAACTGGTGGGTCCACAGGGCTTCGGACATGCTTTTTATGGCTTTGCCTTCCTGTTGACAGCTTCTGCCTGGAAAAGCCCAGTCGCACTGATGTCAGTAAGACCTGTGCTGGTTTCAGTACAGGTCTTTAAGATACTGAGCATGGCTCTAGTGGAACTAAATTTTATGCCTTCATCTATTTCCCTCTGTACATTTGCCTGTATCAAATATTTAATTTTATCTCTCTGGATTTTTTTATAATTTATCTTTGAATATACATATATGTATATGTATGAATATACATATGTGTATATTTGGATGTATACAGCATACAGAGTCATGAATAAGTTTACATAATTTGTTTTTGATGGGGAAAAATACAAAAGGAGGAAGATTTTATGTCAAAAACTTGGAAATTACAAAGACAATAAATAAAATCTCCCATCCACACACATCTGTGTGAAGATGCTCTTATCTGTAGGAATTTTTGCACTGCTCTTTCAGCTTTCAACATCTCTTAATATTTTAAAATTGTTTTGAGTGTGAATATATGTTCGGAGCAAATAATCATGAATTACCATTCTGCAGAATTGGTAAGGATACTTATTCTTTGCAATGTTTTTATTGGTGTGGCTAATTTTGTTAAGGCACCAGCATCATCAATAATTTCAATATAATTTTTTAAAGTACATTTGCTAATACATAAAGGGGCCAGCCAGTAGAGGGGGCACAGAAGCCAAAACACTGTTTTGGTGATTTATCAGGGATGGGTATTTTCCCCTACCTGTGTTTGTGTGTGTTGTGCATGTGTGCGCTTGCAGAGAATAGAAGAGAAACACTTTCATATTCCTTAATTTACCTGGACTAATTTACCCTCAGTGAAAATGTGTTCTCTCTTAATTACACTCTTAGAGACTGTGTTTCATTAAATATGTTGAAAGAAAGTGCATTTGCAGAGGATGTAGAGCATTTGCCATCTGATGGTTTGCATCATGTATATAATTTTTCAGTAACAGAGCTAGAAATTGTCTGTGTGCTTCTTCTGACGGGAAGAGCAGAAGGGATAGAAGGATCCTAAATATTTAAGAGGTCCCAGGCTCCTGACGGACAGAACACCATGTTTTTATGAATTGAAATTTAGGGAACAGGCAGCTCCAGAGTCTGCACCGGTTATGCTGGGGATGTGGGGTCCCAGGAGCAGCCAGGGCGACAGGCAGAGGCAGCCCCAGAGATGCCCAGCTGCTGCAGCCGGATGGAACACGGACGCCTGCCGGAGAGCAGAGAACAAAAGTAAAGCAGATGCCCAGAACCCAGACATACAGGGAGCTCAGGAAGGGACAGATAAAGGATTTCACTACTTAAAAGGGAGAGAGAGAGACACTTGGAGGACAAACAGGAACACCAACCACAGAGAGGAAATCCATGCAAGCACTGAGTCAGTCAGACACACTGCTCCACAGCAAACCAAAGAGAGGAGGATAAAAGTGGTTAAGATCGAAGAAACTTCTAATGTAACAGTTCCTTGGGAGGGAAAGCCAAGGAATACAGGCACAAAAGGGGGAACTTTATATTCTTACACAAATAAGACTTTATTGTGTGCCTTGGGAACCTGGTGTGCATGAGGAACAACCACAGATGGTGTTCACTAAAGCCTGCTTAGTGGGGTAGACACGCCGGCTGAAGGCCCATCGGAAGTCCTTCGGTAATCTCACAGGAGAATTAAGGTCTGAACAGCAAACTTTGAGTCCGCATAAGGAATCCAACTGCCTTAAAACACCAGAGTGTTTCCATCTCTGTTTTGATTTTGGCCCATCTCCATCTTTTTTTCCTGCCAAATTCCCATTTACTTCAATAGATGTTTTGCTTGAGTGAGTCATGAGGTAAGGGCTAGACCTGAGACCACAAAACACTGTAACATGCAAGTCTGCAAGGGACATATTATTTTGTGATGTTTTCAGGAATTTTAATGGTGACCTTAAGAGTAAATTTACAATATGTAGCATTTGACAGTGGCACTAGCTTTAAATATTCATGACAGCAGATGATAGTTTCTGGTATGACATTTTCTTGTGTCTTTTTTGATAGGCAACTCGTTCAGCACTTTGCAAATGTAAAGATGTTAATCTCTGGAGTACACTACAAACTGGATTTACCACTAACATGAATTTACTATAAACATAATCCATTGCAGCAAAACAAAGGCGTATGACTGAAAGGGGCAATAACGCCTCCCTCACCACTTCTGCAGTGCTACCAGTGCCACAGATATGAGATTTTTTAAATGATATTCAGCTTGTTTTGAAATTCCTGGTTCCAGAAGTTATTTGAATATGAGACCATTCAAGTTTCTATTTCTTTTTAAAGTAGTTAGCTCACAGGCCTGTGCAAAATAAATTGAGAACACAATCCTGGTACAATCCTGAAAGTTCGAGAGCTAGCTGTTGAAGAACAAATACTTTTTAAGAGCTTCCATATGACTTTTTGTATGACTTTTTCATATGCCATATTAGCAGTACTGCCACTGATTATTTCCAGCAGCTCTCCCTGGATTTGTTCCGCTCCATCTCCTCCTCAGTGCATAGAGCCAACACCATGGTCACCAGCTGATAGTCTGTCCCTAGAGTCTTTATTGAGGGGTGTTGCACGAAGGCAAAGCAATATTCTAATTGCAGTTGTGTAAAGAAGAAAAGCTGTCAGCAGCAGGGAGAGAAGGTGATCTGGAACAGGATAAACACCCCAACACCAAAGTAAAGGTACTAATTTTGCAAGAGACCCCTATCCATGGAGACGCTGGTTAAAAGAGGCCATGTTACAGATGGGTCCCTGCATAACCTTCAGCAGACTCTTTCCACCCTGTGAGGAAAGTCTACTTATTTCTGAGTGATTGCCTTAAGAACAATGAAAGAGCCTGATTTTTGACTGACACTTGATCTGATACCTCTCTTTTTTTCCTCAACACAATAAAAAATGCTTATAATATAATAGTTTTGCAATGTTCCTCTGCTTCCTTCCATCAGTAATGACAACCAGATATATTCCCAGTTCTCCAGACAGTACATCTAGCTTAAATGCTCTCTGCAAGATCAGTAGGAGAAAGCATACTTATGGGAGTTGCCACTTATTTTAATCTTATAACTATTTAATGTTTCATATTTAAAGAGTTTGTAGTCACAGAATAGATTTCTTCATTGAAATGTCATAATCGCAATTGTCTAAGCCAGCTGTGGGGCAGGAGTGCTGTCAGTATCCCTCACTGACAGCACACATAGGTGTGCTGTGATGGACAGGTAGTGTTTTCTGACAGAAAGCAATTGTTGACCAGAAGAGTCTCTTCTGTCCTGACAGACTATGATTCGGATGACCCCATCTCTCACTACATTACAGAAAAGATATTGCAGGCAGGAAGCCAGCAGAAAACTCTAACAGTGTATTGTCTAAGCAGCTGAGGCTACCATGAGCACATGTCCTCTGCTTCTCAGTTCAGCATCCTGTAGAGATTCCCTTCCACCCAGTTTTGCTATGCTGGTGCACTGGGCCTCTCTGAAGATAGGGTGTAGCCTGCCAGGGAGGAGACAGAACTTTAAGGGCTGGCTGTGGCATGGCCTAGCTGAGGAACAAAGGACTATCACAATGTTCGCCACGCTACTGTCTATGGCAAAGAACTTTTTTTATCTAGTTTTCTTGGAGAGAAATAAAAAAAAAAAAATTGTCAGGGGAACAACAACTGACTGTCTCAACATCAAGACCTTCTCCTCATACTCACAACTGCCCCGCAGAGAGAATGACAGGGTTACCAACACAACAAAGGTTAATTATATAACACACATCAGAGCCGTGCTTGCACGGTGCAATAGTGGTAATAAACACACCAGGAGAATCGAAGGCAGCAGACAATCGCAGGCAGTGTGCCTGCCCCTCTGCTCTCACACCTCCGCTGTGCAGAGACAGGGGCCTGTCCCAGCCTTCCTAAATATCTGCAAGAATTTCAGCTGTGCTGCTGGAGCTGTTCCCTTTGGAGTTCGTTCCGCTGTGTAACCCCTCTTAGAAGAGCTCTCCCAGGTGGTTGCTCTTCCACTAAATTTTTGTGTTTGGGAAAAACCCAAGAGGTGTGATGTTCCTCCTGGGTTTAATTTCTTCTGCTGTTGCATTAACCAGCTAGGTGACTCGCAGTAAGTTTGTAAATAAACGAAGACTAAAAGACAGGAGGGCTTGCTCGGGCAAACAGAGGAGGATGGCGTGGCAACGCCTGGATCCCGCACCCTTCGCTTGCCCTTGCGGGGGCCGGCGCGTACAGGTGAGCACGCCCAGCCCTGCCCGGGGCACCACCGGG